>CM056168.1:69248143-69286267 GCA_029691765.1 Entomobrya proxima
TTTTAATGTAGAAATGCTACTTCCCTTGACTATTGAACTACTTCGTGAACCGTTGAACTTTTTCCGCTTGCGTAATAACCATGAGTGCAAAAATACGCAACAATTAAAAATACATACAACAATAAAACAAGAGCATTATTTATTGTAGTTGTTCAAATGCATTGCAAGCTTTGTTATCGTAGGTTAATAGATAGGCAATACATCGATAGAAGATAGGCATAGATTTATTCTATCACAACTCATTATTTGAAGGCGCAATTTTGCATCTATTGATTTTGTTTTTCTGTTTGGAATAAATCTTCATGTCAATCCTATTTACCATTTATCTGCTTTATACATTGAACTGCTTTTCCAGACTCACATCTATCAATGAATCTTAAAAGGTGTAAAGTTTGTACTTTGTACTGTCGACAGGGAAAATATAAGTTATTTTTAAACTTTCGTTTACATTTGCTTGACTTTATTTTGACCTTCTATTGTTATACAAAATGCAAGTTTTTTTTCAGAAATTCATGATATTCCGAAAATACAAATTGGAAACAACTTTGCATGACGCAAACAAAAGAAATAAGAATGTACAAAAATACGGTAATAAATGCAAGTAGCCTTAATTTCAGATATCCTGACAAGTATTCAGATATTCATTCTTGGTCTGGACATGGGCTAGGTGGGTTGTGTCCCAATCCAAGCTCTGACTTACCTTGATGGTTGAAAAGCCAAATCCATATCTCTTTTTGTATGTAAGTGGCTTGCCACTGCATTACTATCACAATGTCAGAGAAATCTGACTTGTATGGAATTGTGCTAAAGTGTCATAATGATTTGAAAATCATTGATTATCTCACCGCACTGTCGAAAATTGTAAAACCGGAGTCAGTAAAATCCTTCGGTAAGATAGCTGGAAACAAGTATGGAGTCTTTTTCTCTAACAACGATGAGTGTGAAAAGGCCGTAGAAGCTGAGAAATTAATAATCAAAGGAAAGGAAGTAATAATTGATATCTTTGCCCCTGCTATCAAAAGTGTTTTTATCAAAGGTGTGCCCATTCTCGAAAATTATGATCCATTGCTCCAGTTTCTGAGTAAATATGGGGAAATCAAAAGTGGTTTGTCCAGACTACCTATTAAAGATCTTCCTCCTTGCTTTTCACACATAAAATCGCATATTCTTGTCATTAAAATGGTTCTCAACAGTGAAGAAACTGATCTGCCAAGTTTTGCAAAAATTGACTTTGGGTGTGACCTAATCAAAGTCAAAATTGAACATGGTGCTAAGAAATGTTACCAGTGTGGAGAACGTGGACATGAGAAAAAGCTGTGCCCGAAAAACAATAAAGTGTTTCCAGCTTTTACTGAAAATAATAGTCATGCTGAACAGCTTTCAAGCGATATTCATGAAGCAAGTGTAAGTGATCCTCAGCCTAATAACACTTCAACCCAAGTTGACCCAGCAACAATCCCAACTTCAGAAAGTGATAAGATGGAAACTGAATGGGATGTTGTCAGAAAGAGAAACTTAGAACGTCGCAGATCTGAATCCCACCAACACAGTGAAGGCTTCTCATCTTCGGAAACTAGCCCTCAACAGGACCCAAAGAATGCAAAAATTCGCCCTTTCTTTGATGAACAGTTGCTTAGAAAGTCTTATCAAAACGAATGGAATGATAGTGAGGTTGGGAATGGAGACTTAACCAATGGTCTACTACTTGACTTCTTGATTGAAGGCTGCTCGTCACTGAATAGGATAACAGCAGTTACTGAAAACTACACCAACAATCCGACCCTGCTACGCCAACAACTAAATGCACTCTCGGCAAAGGTTTCAAATGAGGATATAAAAGTTTTCATCCGAAATGTGAGCGATGCAGTGCCCTTCCGTTTCAATGTCATGTCATAGCTGCCTTACCTGGATCCTGTACACATATTGGACATCAATCGGCCTCGAAATCAAGAAAAGAAAAAGGGGAAGAAGAAGTGGTATGAAAAAAAGGAAAGCTAATAGCATGAAAATTCCTAATACAATTGAGCAAGTTAAGGTTCGTATTTCATATGGTTTTCCGAGGTTATATTATACCAATGCATGTTCTTTGAATACTGAAAAACTAGCCAAGCTTTTCTGGTTTAGCCTTGATTATGACTTATTGTTAATAACTGAAACCTGGGGTAACATGAGTAAAAATATTTGTTTAAATAATTTAAATGTGTATGAAACTAAGCGTGTACTAAGAAATGGAGGAGGCACGGCAATTTTTGTACGTCACAACCTACAGTGTACACGTTTCAATAACTTCATTTTCAATAATTCTTCTGAGTTTGACATAACTTGGGTTATCTGTAGACCAGCATATCTACCTAGAGCAGTTTCAGTAATCGCTATTGCCTGTGTGTACATACCTCCTGGTTCAAGTAAAGCTACACAGTACAAGTTGTATAAAAGTTTGTCTAGTGCATTCGAGAATATCACAAGGAAATATGTTGCGCCGGGGTTTGTTATTGCTGGTGATTTTAACAAATGGAAATATGCTAGTAACTTTTCGAATACCACCAATCTAGAGCAAGCTATTAGGTTCCAAACTTTCGTTGACAAGACACGTAATACAAAAGCTAAACTCGATTTAATTTTCACTAACCTGCGTCCTTCGTTAAATGAACCGGCAAAGGCAATACCTTTGAAAGAAGGCTTGTGCTATCATATAGGCATTGAATTAATACCAAATAAAACATGCTCCTCACAGATTAAGCAGTCCCAAACTTTTTTATATCGAGATTATACCTATGACAACCTAGCTGATTTTGCATATCTTGTTGATAAAGCTAATTGGAATCCCTTTTATCTGTCCAAGTCGATTGATTTCAAAGTGGAGTACATGAACATTATCTTAAGTAATTCTTTTGAGACGGCTTTTCCAATCAAACAAAAACCTATCCAGAGCAACAACAAAGCCTGGGTCACTAAAGGTTTACTAAAAATATATCGTAAAATAAAATCGTTACAAACAAAGGATGAAGGTTATGCTAGAATGAAAACCGAATTAGACGTACAGATAAAAGTTGCAAAGAAAGAGTATATTGAAAACGTCCAAACCAAACTTAAAATTAACCCGGAGAGCATCCATTCAATAGTGAATATTACATGTGGTTTGAAAAATAATCTGTCACCCATCGAACAATTGTCCATAAGTGAGAATACTGATATTAAGACTGCTTTAAATAAAATAAATTTTCATTTTACTGAGATCAATAATAGATAAACTCCACTAGCTAGATCTGACTACGTTTACCGAGATGATGATTACCTTGCTGTAAATGAGCTGTCTGTTCTAAAGCGTTTTAAGAAATTGAACATAAAAAAGTCGAACACACCAGGAGCATTACCAGCTCGGTTTCTTAAGTTTGCTGCAATTCACATTGTGCCTATGTTTACTCATATAATCAACATTAGCTATAAGTATAAGGTCATCCCAGTTGAGTGGAGAAAAGGTTTTGTCACCCCTGTACCAAAAGACAATAATAATATAGTACTTGATAATCTTAGGCCTATAACCCAAACTAACATTTACAGTAAAATTATGGAAGAGTTCATGTTTGAAAGAATCTATAACCAGGTTATAGGAAAATTAAGCAAAGCCCAATTCGGTGCAATAAAAAAGTCCTCTACTACTCACTATTTGGTGTCCTTGTATGACTTTATATTAAAATCACTCGACAAACCGAATACCTTTATCATCATTTTACTATTGGATTTATCAAAAGCGTTCGATTTGGTTGATCATAAGGTTGTTTATCGTTGTTTGACTGATTTAGGAGTTAATGAACATGATATAAGGTGGATAGCTGAATTTCTTCGTGATAGAACACAATGTACAAAATATAAAAACATTCTGTCTACCTTACGTACCTTAACTAACGGCACGCCGCAAGGAACAAAAGCAGCAGTTCTTCTTTTCATCCTTCTAATAAATGAAGTTTTAAAACTGTTTAGTGATAAATATGCTTGCTCAAAAAATATCATGAATGCTTTTGTGGACGACATGTGTATAGCTGAATGTGTTCAATATGACAAAAACCCACTAATCAATGAATATCTAAATGATATAAATTCTGTTCTTACTTCCAATAATATGTCCCTAAATCCTAAGAAAAGTAATGTGATAATTATAGATAATTCTATTGATAAGAGGTTTAGTAATTACAATGTTGCTGTAAATGGAACGGCTATCCCTGTTGTTAGTACCAGTAAACTTCTTGGTGTAATGAATAACAATAAATGTGACTGGTCTGACCATGTAAACAATATTTATTCTAAAGCTAGTAAAAAATTGTTTATTTTAAGGAAAATGAAGCATTTTGGTTTTACACAAGTTCAGCTAAAACAATTGTATGTATCGCATGTTAGAAGTATAATGGAATATTGTTGTATTCTCTGGTCTAACTATCTTACACTTGAACAAGGGAAAAAGTTGTTTAGCATTGAAAAGAGAGCACTGGGTATTATAACTGGTTTATATGTATCTAATTCCAACTACTCTAAAGTCTGTAATTGTCTTAACCTTGTTAATTTAGAGGAAAGGTGGAAAGAGCTTATGTTTAATTTTGGTATGAAAACGCTTAAAAATGCTCGCTTTATGAATTGGTTTGAAAAATATCAGATTCAACGTAAACCTTACTACAGCAGCAGGTATAACAAGAATAAATTTAATTTTAGACTTGTCCCTAGTAGATACGAACGCTACCGTAGATCTGCAATCCCTACAGTTGTTAAGTTATTACGGGAAAAATGTTAACAAATATTTGTACCAACATGCGCAGAGCACAGCGCCTTAACGGGCTGCTTGCACCTCTTTGTATAGTTTTATTTCTGTCTTTTCTTTAATTTCTCCTTGCACGTATCATTTTCAGTTTTGTAAACGTGTAACGCGTTTTTGACTCTTTAATAAATTATTATTATTATTATTATAAGTATGAAAAAAGTATCAACTAATAAAATGCTCTGCTAGTCATACTACTTAATTGTTCGATTGTGAACGTTCCAGTACACATATTTTTCAATTTTTGTTATATTTAGTCAGAACGGTCATGTTCAACATTGATTCGGATTTTTTACTATCAAAATATTGAAATAATTTTTTATTTCTTAATTATTTGAGGGATTATCTACTTTTCCAGCATGAGTGTCTGAACGCCGGTCAAAGCAAGTATCACCAGAAGCGTATTCGAGTGACGACCAGATACGTAATACGGACGCAAGTGTGCATGTTAAAACTGATTCAATAGATATCAAAACTGTATAGTTATGAGGTATCTTAGAAATCAAAAAGTTTTAATGCAATTTTAACCGAAATGCGTGTTTTAATATTATGCGAGTTTATTAAGCAACTATACACATGGCACGTTTAAAAAATGTAATATTTTTTGGAACTGCCATTTTAAAGAATCATGAAAGCAAATTTAATTCCCTGTGTCTGTACCAAGGGCAGACGTGTAGTTCTGCCTCATATACTTGGAGTCATCCAACTTAGATCCATTTGCATTCTCGTAAGTAGTTTTTAAGCTTGTATAGCAATAATAGTGCGCAATCATGCATAATATTACAACTAAGCATTATTATCTTATCATACAAAAAATATACTTATACTTGTACAACTTTACTTTTTACATGGATGCTTGTATATAGTTTTTAAAGTATAAATTCTAAGCATGTAGCATGCAGTTTATTTATATCCAGCACCTAGGAACGGGTATAATAATGTAAACTGAAATTTGTCAACATTTATAAATTATTTATTGCGGAAGGACGATTTGCTATGCTACCTATTTCTTGCCACCAGAAACATTATGGTGGAGGCTACGCCAACTCCCGACACAAAACGAAGTCATCATATTCGAATTTCATGAATATTGGTGCCAAAATGCAGACGTTGTGCCATAAAGCTTACATGAAAAACCGAAACCATACAACCACAACCTAGCTTCTTCACTTCTCTAACCTACAACAAATCATTTGTTACAAATGAACTTCATACTTTCTACTCGCTAAGTAATTTTTTACCAACATTGAATTCTTTAATAGAATTTACTATTACTAGTAGTTATGCAATAATAAAAACCAACCCACAAATAAACAATCAGTTCGATATTAATTTATTCATAGGTATCTGCCTTAATACCATCATTTTTATTATTATTAAATATATTTATTTAATTGGTTGAGCGTAATAATCAAATGTGGTTCAGCACCTCAGTGAGGTTGTATTTATGTACTTCTAAACTGACCAATAAAGTATATATAATCGATTCTACAAGGTTTACTTTTAAAATTAATAATAGCTGACTAATTAGGGCTGGTTCATGGTGACATGCCGTGTAGTAATTTGCACTTTTAAATGAACCATTGTAAGAAGGTAGCGTAGCTTCTGATAAGAATTCTGAGCCAAAAGTTCTTTCGTATTATGTATTTTGCATAAATATTAAGTAGGAAATAAAATGCTTTCAAAGAAAAAAATTCTCAAATGACAACGTAATTTCAATTTAATCTACTGCAAAAATGAATCTACTTCCGGTAGAAAAATTGTGATATCTAAAATTTCATAGTTTGTATTTGTATATGCATTTACGCCTTGCCAAATAGTCTCATTTGCTTAATTCTGCGAATAAATCGCTATAAAAACAAATGCAGAAAGTCAAAGTGACAAACATCGCGCCAATGTAACGCTGAAAACACAAAGTGATAGTAACGTGGTTTTTACGTGTAAATCTATCAGTAAAATTACTGTTAAGTTGTAACGTTAAACTAACGGTAAATATCACACATTTGTGTAACTGTGTGATCAATGTATACAAAATTTGCATAAATCACGTTACACTTCAGGCAAATGTAACAGCGTTTGCACATACACGCTTTTGCAACACTGCCCGCGTCGGAATCACACAAATGTAGCGTGATTTTCACATACGTTCCTACTTGGGGAGCTATATGTATATCTACATATCTGTCTGATTCTCTGACTCCTCTTTCCCTAGTACCCCAGGGGGATAACAAATCAGGTTCAAAATCAATAGGGAATTTCACATGCCGCAATGAATCACTGTACCAAATTTGATGTGATTCTGGCAAGTTTTATGGTCAAGGGGGTTACCTCCCCAACCCCAGGGGATGACAACTAATCTGGCTTAAAATCAACAGGGTTCCTTACTATGGCCCAATAAATCACGATAACAAATTTGATGCGATTCTGACAAAGCATACATGGTCAGGAGGGTACCTCCCCCTATTACCCCAGGGGGATGGCCGATCTGGCTCAAAATCAATAGGGTTCCTCCTTATGACCCAATGAATCATTGCACAAAGTTTGGTGTGATTCTGATAAATCGCCTGACCTGCATCGTGCTCACACACGCACACACACACACACAGACAGACGGACAAACATGACAATCTCAATACTAGCTTCACTATGCTCAGCTTCGTAATAACTTTGCATGACGTTACCTGTATCACACTTTGTACATAAATTGAAACAATTAATAAATCGTCTGTGGAAAAAACTTCTTCCCGGTATCCTGGCGCGTTCGAAAAAACTTTCCCGCTGACATTTAAGAATTATTTCCCGGTAAATATGTTATGTGAAGTATTTCGACACAGTAAATGGTTTATTTATGTAAGCGTTTGTTTTGAAGCAATGAATGCAATTTAATTAGGAGTGTTAGTTAGGAGTGGATTTTTAAACAAACCAATGTCCTAAACATTGTTTATTTTGCTTGCATGTATTCAAAAAACAAAACAAAATTGTTTAAACTTTTTTTAAAATAAACAAAAAAAGAATCATTTACAAACACGTTTTTTAAATTTTACAAGGCTATAAAATTGTGCATCAAAGTTATAAAATTATAAGGTTTTTACTCCAAAAAAATCCAAAATATCTAAAACATTTTATGTCCAACCTATTTCCTTTCTTTGGACATTTGCATGGTACAAAATTTGTACTACAAATAAGTGCATACCCAGAAAATATGCGACAAAGTCACTAAGTCACTAAAATATTTCTAATAGCCGGGTTAATTCCAACGCTGGCATACTTGAAGTTATGCAAAATAATGTATGGAGACCTAGAGGGAAGATAAATGTTGTTTAACGAACTTTGGCATTTTATTTTTGTATCGTTTCTTTAATTGCTGTCTAAGACTACTGCATACTTGTTAAAGTGTCGTAGAAGTCAATATTTTTCCCAATTTCCAAACGTTGGTTTATAAAATTATACGGAAAACCAGTTTAAAGAGTGTTTATTTTTTCATTTAAAAAAAACAAGTAAAAAATTAATAAATTCTCAGTATACAAAACAAAACTAGATTTTCTGAAACAATTCTTTCATAAATAATACAAAACGTTTGTTTAAAACAGTGTTTAAACACGGCACTGCTAAATTTAATTTTGTGTGTGAGCTCAAGCTTTGCATTGTTAATATCAATAACTAAGTACCAAAACAATAAATATAATACTAAAAATCAATAATTTTGTTTTTACACTTAAATATTGAAATATTATATTTAAATAAAAATTATTAAAATTATTATAAAAATTTAAATATAAATATTACAGATAGGGATCTTACTGCTATAAGCTTCATTATTAATTCCACTTAGAGCTTCAGACCTTGCAAAATGGCAGAGGGTTTGATAGCAGAGAAAATTTAGTAATAAATTTAGTTTTGTAAAAACAGTTGTTTGAAGTTTGACTTTCTCGACATTGTATTCAGAATTTTAAAATTGTTGCATAATTTAGTCAGATTTTTTTTAACTACGAATATTTTCTACACAAATGTTGCCATTTTGTTGTAACACGTTAAGTTTCGTTAATCCTAAAACAACGAAACAAGTAGTTTAAAAAATGCGAAACAAGTAGTAGAACAGAATAGAACAACCTAAACTTTAACAAGAAATAGCTTTCGTGATTAGTCTGTGTATTCAGTATTCAACAATCAAACACTTATTATAAGAACTTAATTGTATTACTTTGTAATGCAAACTAAGCCTAGTAACTTTATTTTACCCAAAAACCGAAAAGTGAATGCAACATTTAACGTCTACATTAAAGTTGAAAGCTCACTTTTAAAAACTGTGATATGGCTGCCATTTGGCATTTGTCTGTTGCCTGTTTTGCGGACCGCTGTTTCAAAGCGATTTTTGACTTCCCTTACATTGAAGCTATATTTGTTGACATTTCCTTCATTAGTTTGCCTATCGCCCGCTGGTGCAGGTTCCATTTCTTCAGGTTCTGTCGCAAAATTGGCTACTTTATGCTGTTGGAATGGAGGTGTTTCATTCTACCTCATCTCAGGCGGAGGAATTCAGTTTTTGAGATTTTTGGAAGAATATGTGCTGAGCATCTTGAGGTTGAAGCAGTAGAAATTGACGCCCCCAAAATATCCTCATCGTCCTCGTCCACCAAAGCAACAGCAGCGCAACAACACCACATCAAATATTACTTATTCCCTCGTCTTCCTTCAACCGTCAACATCAAGGTTCGACATGTAGTGGTCGACAATCCAAAGTGAGACAATACTACAATGCGATATATTTCAAAGTTTCCCAGAAAGAAAAAGAACTAGCCTATCACGTACGAGCCGGCAGCACGTCCAGCACCACCGGATTCTAAGTCAGCCAAGTCATTGTCGATTTATATACCAAGGGAGATAATACAACTGGAAAACATCGTTTGTTTTTAGTGCAATTAAATCAAGTTAACTGCAATTAATCACTGATGAAATAGTAATATATTCTATTTTGAGGCTCCAGCAGTTCTGTGACCACAAAAATTGGATCATCCAATTATTAAGTATCGGCCAAGATACTTGATAATATTGTGCTCCGGCCGTCCGGCCGTCCGCCCGTATGCAATTTACTCAGTAACGGCTGGACTGATTGCAACCAAACTTGGTATACAGATACTATAGCACCTCAGTTACAACACTATTGAATTTCAGATCAATAGGTCAACTCTAAAGGTCAGAGGTCACAAATGGTAAAATATTTTTACATAGAACCTATATCATGCGACACATGATTTAAGGTCAGTTTTTTACCAGGACTCCGATGGTGCAGTCTGTTTTTCAAAGTTCAGGCACTAAGGCACTGATTCAGGCTCTTTTTGTTGCCAGATACAGCATTTATGCGTTTTCTCAGTAACGGCTGCACCGATTACAACCAAACTTGGTACACAGATACTATAGCACCTCTGCTACAACACTGTTGAATTTCAGGTCAATACGTAAACTCTAGGTCAGAGGTCACAACTTTTCATAATAGAACCTATAGCATGCGACACATGATTTTAGGTCAGTTTTTGACAAGCATAACAGATTAACAACCAGTTTGTTAAAATTCGCACATTAAGGGCCTGATTCAGGACCTTAATTGAGAGATAGGTCAGTTTTACAGTGTACATGCTGTGCGACAGGTAATTGTAGGTCAGTCTTTGACCAGCATTAAAACTGGTTGTTAAAATTCAGATTTTACGGCCAGGACGATACTTAACTATTCTCTCTCTTAGAGCTTTATTAGGAATCGACAGATTCCTTCTAATTTCCTGATCCGGCCGTTTGGCCGTCCGTCCGAACGCGTTTTTCTCCGAAATGGCTGATCCGATTTCCACCAAACTTGGTATACAGACTCTAGTGGAGGTCGGACAGAACCCTATTGAATTTCAGGTCAATAGGTCAACTCCAAAGGTCAGAGGTCACCAACGGTTTAACATTTTTACATAGGACCTATATCATGCGGCACATGATTTTAGGTCCATTTTTGACCAGGATTACGAATCCACAGTCCATTTGTTAAAATTCGGATTGGAAGGTCCTGAAATCAGGGCCTTAATTGTCAAATATGCCAAATTAGTGTACCTATGCTGTGTGACACATGATTGTAGGTCCATTTTTGACCAAAATTACGAATATGATGTCCATTTGTTAAAATTTAACTATTTTGGCCCTGATTTAGGGCCTTAATTGTTAAATTTTCCAAATTAATGGATCTATGCTGTGTGACACATGATTTTTGGTCCATTTTTGACCAGGATTACAAATATGATGTCCATTTGTTAAAATTTAACTATTTAGGCCCTGATTTAGGGCATTAATTGTTAAATTTTCCAAATTAATGGGCAAAGATGTGTGACACATGATTTTAGGTCCATTTTTGACCGGGATTACGAATCCACGGTCCGTTTGTTATAATTTAACTATTTAGGACCTGATTTTGGGCCTAAATTGTTAAATTTTCCAAACTAGTGGACCTATGCTGTGTGACACATGATTTTAGGTCCATTTTTAACCAGGATTACAAATATGAGGTCCATTTGTTAAAATCAGTTTATCCGCGGGGCCGAAGGCCCCAAATATCAGCGGGGCCGAAGGCCCCCAAGGCCCGGGAGGTCCCGAAGTCGATTCCTAATTATGTCCATTTGCCAATGGTTTATTATAAGCACAAGTTAAGATTAAATGTGAGTACGGGTCGTGCAACCTACATGCAATCAAGGTAACCTACATGCAATTAAGGTAACCGACATGCAATTAAGTTAACCTACATGCAATCAAGGTAACGTACATGCAATTAAGGTAACCTACATGCAATCAAGGTAACCTACATGCAATTAAGGTAACCGACATGCAATTAAAGTAACCTGCATGCAATTAAGGTAACCTACATGCAATTAAGGTAACCTGCATGCAATTAAGGTAACCGACATGCAATTAAGGTAACCTACATGCAATCAAGGTAACCTACATGCAATTAAGGTAACCTACATGCAATTAAGGTAACCTACATGCAATTAAGGTAACCGACATGCAATTAAAGTAACCTACATGCAATTAAGGTAACCGACATGCAATTAAGGTAACCTACATGCAATTAAGGTAACCGACATGCAATTAAGGTAACCTACATGCAATCAAGGTAACCTACATGCAATTAAGGTAACCTACATGCAATTAAGGTAACCTACATGCAATTAAGGTAACCTACATGCAATTAAGGTAACCGACATGCAATTAAGGTAACCTACATGCAATTAAGGTAACCTACATGCAATTAAGGTAACCTACATGCAATTAAGGTAACCTGCATGCAATCTAAGTAACCTACATGCATCTAAGGTAACTAGCATGCTATTAAGGTAACCTACATGCAATTAAGGCAACCTACATGCAATTAAGGTAACCTACATGCAATCAAGGTAACCTACATGCAATTAAGGTAACCAAGGGTACCCATCAACAATTAAGGTTGCCTACTAAGGCCAATTCTTCTATTATGTAGCAATAATATAGGTGTGCCTCGTCATGTAGGCTGCGTGATAAATGCGGAGCGGATTCTTGGTTTTTGCTGGTTTTGTGGCACAAAATTTTTGTCTGGAATAAGCATGAAACACGAAACACTTTTATTTCAAACGTGAAATTTAGTCCCCATTTCAATTTTTATTACCAACTAAGTACTTTTTTGTATTGTTATTGTAACGGCGGTTGTTTGTTTGATCCTAAAAGAAAATCTGAGTTGATTGCATTTTAAATCTACAAAAATTGCAACTTTTTTATCACCAATTCGCTTCTCATAGACCACAGATTTAGGTAAGTATTAGAACTATCATCGTTGATTTCTTAATCCGAACAACATCATTACCGGACGTGAAAGGATTCTCTTGGTTTTGTTGAACTATAATACCAGAGTAAAATTTTTTAAATTCTGTAGCTTTTATACCAATGCACATTCCAATCTCCTGAATAGACTCGACTCAACTCTCTTGGGACTCCTAACCACTGTTAAACGACAACGCACAATGGTAGGTTATCAGTGTGAAAACTGGTATATGATATTTATTGATATCTTCTGATTTATAACAGGCTATTATCTGCTGCTACCACAAATCTTCGGTTGTTGAAGATTTATCGTTGAAACAATCTTTAAAATATGATTCGATGAAGTTTGCAGATATGTTTACTAAGCGGAAGTTTCTTAAACTTGCAAAACTGAAATTACGTGAAACAGTTTCGCACAAGAATTTATCCTCATCCTTTCCAGAAGTTTTAAGTAATTCGATTAATGCAATTATCTCTGATTCATCGATAGCCTTTCGTTTCCGGTGAGTATTTGGAAGGCAAGATGATGGTCGGTTGGAGCTATTCATACTGGTCGAAATATTGAAAGACGAGTTCTCGATATTGCCATTTACCGGAGTAGTGCTTTCAGCATTATCCAGATCAGTGGTTACAGCGTTAAAGCATTCCGTGTCTTCATCGAAGTTTGAAGTTGTCCTTTAAAGAAATGATTTAATTTACAATACTAATTTGCAATAGTTTTGTAACGGTAGTTTAGACACGTACTGGTCATTCTCGTTCGCTATATTTCACAGAACAGCTCCTGTAGCTTGAAAAAGATCCATGAAGGAGTTGTTGTCCAACGGTCGCCATTCTTTTCTCCTTTTGCTCGCTTCAGTTGATTGTAATTCCCTCCCTCACTTGATTGTAACTCGCTTCTTTTAGCCTTAGCCACTTAACCGCAATTAAAGTATTGAATATAATACAAGCTTGATAATTTGCACGGAATTTGTATTTTATAGTAATGAACCGTTAAGTTTTTTTTCCTTTGAGGACATTTAATTAACTGTACTATTTTTACTTACCTTTACAAAGTTAACTGCTAAAATAATCCAGTTTGCAGTACCCGGGAGCACAAAAAGTCCTGTTTTGAGATTACAAGTTTCAGGAAAGAAGCAACGGTTTCTTCATTTTTAGAAGAAACCAGATTTCAAGTTTCGCAACAGAAATCGTAGAAACCGAAACCTGTTACGTATGTAGTGTGAATCCACAATAAACTAGTTTCGGAAACTGAGAGCATTCATAGTGTGAATTTTCGTATTTGGCACAATTTGGTTTCTGAAACCATAGTTTCACCATCTGTGAGGCAGTGCCTTTACTTGAATTAGAACATCAACGTTGATAGGAAACTTGGCTTGCTTAGAATTTTCATCGGTTTTGGAGTTTTTTGGAAGGTAACAATTATAACCATTTATCATCGATGATTGTTAATTGTGTTTGATTCTGTGTTAACTTGTATCACATATTTTTTACTTAATATCATGCCACGCTACCGGAAGAAGAGCAAAAACAGAGGCGGCAGCAAGTTGTTGAAGCTATATGAAACAAACGTGCAATTGATCAGGAGTACCGAAGATCGGACAACGAACGAAGGAGAGAATTTTTTGTGGAGCAACGAGCTGACGACGAGTTTCGAAAAGTGAATAACACTAGACGACGGGTAAACTTCGCTGAACAGCGTTTAAATTAGCGTTGTTGAGAAGAAGATAATGTTCGTCTTAAGGTGTCCTTCTCAACTCAACGTGCTAACGAGGAGTTACGACAAGCCGACAATGAGCAAAGTCGTGTTTTTATGGCACAACATCGAGAAGATCCTGCCTTTCAGTAAGCTTATACCCAAAGAGCTAGCGCATCAAAGAAACAAAAGCGACAGGACGACTCATTTAGAACGCCTGAGAAAACATCTAACAAAACCCGCAAAAGGCACAGACGATCAGATAACACCTTACGTGCACGGGACTCCAGTGCTAATGCGACGCTTATTATCTATTGTTGGTGATTTTTTAAATTTTAAAAATATATTTTATGTATAAAATAGTTTGCTTTCTTGAATTCTTTCTGGTTTTTGAATTCTTTCAGGTTTTTTAATTCTTTTAGGTTGCGAAGAACGCGAACGAGAATGTATTGAGTTTATCGACAAGTACATTACATGTCGCCGTGATGAGGAGGGTGAAATGGAACAGCTGATCGGATATCAAATACACAATCACAACAAAGTGACATACAGAATGCATGGCAATCGTAAATGCAGATTTGGATATTGTAAGTCCCCAATGGAAAGATCCCGTAGTCTCAGGCCCCTTCCAAAGGATATTTCTAAAGATGAAAGAAAGTATGCAGAAGCGGCATACAAAAGTATTCAGGGGAGACTCAGTAAGATTAAACGAACTGAGAAGGAGAAATTATGGAGGAAATGAAGGAAAAATCTAAGCCCCATTTAAACAATCGTGATTTAGATGACAGGATCCTGGGAGATTTTATTGCTGAATTGGAATCACGATCAGAGGCTTTAAGTGAAGACGAGGAAGAAGAAGGGGTCTTTAATGAAAATGAAGTGGTCGAGGATGAGGTTAATGCCAACAGCATTCTCACCAACACAACCTCGAAAATCATCAAGTGTAGAAAAGTTCCTAGCTCCTATCCTATCCTATCATCGGATGACGCACTGCCTCAATGACAAGCAAAGATAGATCGTGATGTAAGGGTTACACTGCCTTAAGACAAAGAAGCTGCATTTCAGGATTTTTTAAGTTAAGAAGTTTGTCGTCGTAGGTACCAAAATCAAACTGACCAGAGCGTACTTCTACGTATCATGCAGCAGAGCTACTTCTCTTATGGACTTTTTATAGACGGAGAGTTTACAGCACCACTAGCTCCACCTGAAAACTACGTGACGGCTGAAATGGAAACACTAAGAAAAAATATGTCCGTCAATATGATTTTTCAAAGATGTAGTTGCAACAAATAAGTTCTATCACCACCAGATATTTGATGCACTACAGACCTTACATGGGCATTTATAAACCACTCCTTTCACCATACGCCCCTCCGGATAAAACTTTTCTATCCACCCTTTACCACGCACTCACGGAGCTAAAAAGTTTGCTCCCTCACTACCCCTCACTCATGAGCGCTAAAATATTTTGTGCAGAACAAACTTTAGGAAAAAACCGACAACTCCTCTCGATCCTATTCGGAAATCACTGAAAAGTGAAACGGAAATACTATCGCGTTGCAGCCGCAACCTCAACGAAGTAGAGAAAATGAAAAACTTTTTCTTTTCCAAGATTTGTTTCAACATACAAATGCATATGAAAGGGAGTGGAAGTGAAAGATAAACCTTACCTGAAAGTATCATCAAAGCATACTGCCGATACTCTTTACCCGAGGAGAAAAAGGAATCGAGTAGAAAAATGATAGAAATGACGTCCGTATTCAATTCTCTTGATGTTTCAAAAAAGCCACTTCACACTGAAACGCTGCAAAATTTCTTTCAAGCCTGACGATATGCCACCAAATATTTTTGTATGGTTTGCGTATCAAATGATACAGTACATAAGCTCTCAAAAAACTTCTCTTCATTGGCTGCTTTATTTGTATCTTAATTTACCAATAATTTATTTACAAATTCATTCTCAGACCCTAACGACAGTAATATCTGTTTTATTTGTATTCATAGTAGACAAAATATTGGATTTGGTTAACCCTTTCCATACACGTAAGTTTGGTCAATGTATCGCTTTCTTTCAATCTTTCAAGGATCCTTGAATCCCAACTTGGGATGACATTTGCAAGCAGCACGTAGTCCAGTAACATAGTTGAGGAAGAAACCTGAATCTTTTTTCACGGCAACCCCACAAATGAATTTGAATTCACAAAGAATCCAAGCGTCAGTAGAGTAACTTACGTCAGAAAATCCAGGTTTTATTTCGATAGTATGGTCAGAACTCAATCTTTCTCTATTAGTACAGCTTATTGTTAAATATTGAATTGTTTCAAATTTTGACCTGTATAGTAGAATAGCATTCATAATAGAGTTATGATTGTTAATAGGACTGCAGCTAACTGCTTCGTCAACAGACAACCCTTCTAATTCTTCAAAACTATTCAGGACCACATTATGTTGTAGTACCTCCTGATCCGTCATTTCCAGATATCCACAATAAAATTTAAAGCCCGATATTACAGTAGCAGTATCTAATTTATATGCTTGCACCTGTACGGCGCGAACGTATTGGCTCCAAGGACACATCTGCATTGGCTGCCATTCTCCTGGTACAGGCAGATACCACATTCGCTGTGACTCCACATACTTAATATCCTCCTTAGATTCGCATGCTGAAACAATATGAAGCTTTTGTTTTATAAATTAAAAATAAACTAAATAAAACATGGTAATCATGTAGTAGAGAGTAAGCTTGCCGAAGTTTCAAATTTATTTCAAAAATACTTTAATTAAAACATCCTTTATTTTTGAAAAGTTAGTTTTGCAAACAGTATAAAAGCATCATAACTGAAACTTAACTGAAAATGAGCCCAAATGGTCAACTCTAAGGTCAAAGGTCATGACGACTTCAAATTTAAAAAAAGTGACCTATAGCATGCGGCACATGACTTAAGGTCAGTTTTTGATCAATTTAAGGATTCTGATGCATACAAAATGCGTTTAACAAAATGCATAACCGTTTGACCGTTAAAATAAAAAGTGCCAATCATTTTAAAGCTACACGTTAAGCGTTAATATTATGGAATAATATGCCGTAATATTGCAATATTATGGACGAAGAGTTAATATTATAGAATATGCCGTAGTATTTTAATATTATGGATGAAGCGTTAATATTATGGAATATTATGGCGTAATTTTAATCGACACTAAGTCTTTACAAAATAAGCAATTAAATTATAACGTTGAAGGGAGGTTGTGTGCAAGCATTATCCAACAAAGTCGTATGATGAATTGAGCACAAAGTTGTTTGATATGCAAAAAACTCAGCGTCTACATTCACGTGAACAATTAATGAGCATTTAATATATGTTTCCATGTCTAGAGTTTAATGGAAAGAATTAATGGTAACCGTGAACACAACCACAGGGTTAAAAGAGGCTGTAATTGTCCAGCCATTTAAGGTTTTGACAAATGAACATCATATTTGTTAGTTTGGTCAAAAACTGTCCTATAATCATGCGCCACATGCTATAGGTGACTCAAGAAACTTTAAAATCCGTCGTGACCTTTGACCTTAGAATTCGAATTTCAAAAATCGCTCTCGTCAGTTTTGTCTCCTAATGACCAAGAATGTTTCTGTGAAAAGAGAATTTCGAAAATCGTTTTTGGGACTGAGTTATCGTGGTCACAAGATTTAAAATCCGAATAACGGTCTGACGATTTCGAATTTTTAAAATCAGAGTACATATTTGCTAGTTTGGTAAAAAAAACTGACCTATAAGCATGTGTCACATGCCATAAGTCACTCAAGCAACTTAAAAATCCGTCGTGACCTTAGAGGTGGAATTCGGGCTCCGTGGTGCACAGGTTCCAGTGACCAGAAACCTTTCCACGTTAACAGAATTTCAAATTTTTTTACTGGACTAGCGATATGCTCTCCACAAAATTTGACATGAGAATAACGGTCAGGCGATTTCGAATTTTGGCAAACTGACGATGTATTCGTTAATTTGGTCAAAAACTAACCTATAATCATGTGTCACATGCCATAAGTCACTCAAGCAACTTAAAAATCCGTCGTGACCTTTGATATTAGAGGTCGAATTTCAAAATTTGGGCTCCGTCATGAACAGGTTTTAGTGACCAGAAAGCTTAGCGCGAAAACGGAAGTTAAAAATTCAATCTGGTGTCAGAGATATGGTGGTCACAAAAAACGACTCAGGCAATATTAGTATATGTATATCTATCTATCTGTCTGATTTTCTGACTAAACCCTCCCCAGTATCCCAGGGGATGAGAAATCAGCCTCAAAATCAATAGGGTTATTTCTCATAAACCAATGAATCACTGTACCAAATTTGTAGTGATTTTGACAAACCGTTTGGCCTGTATTGTGATGACACACACACACACACAGACAAACATGACAATCTCAATACTAGCTTCACTATGCTCAGCTTCGCAATAAATTATACAATGTAATCTATGTGAGTTGGTAAGCAGATACTACAGGATGTGGAACTGAACCGTTAGAAATTTTAGGACAATTAGTCAACTCTGGTTGAGAGGTCACACTGATGGCGGTTTTATAAGTTTCAGATACCACTCGACACAGTCCAGGCTAGTTGCTGACCTGAAATACGATTGCATGCTAACACTCAGATTTTTAGACAAAGTAAATCCGCTCAATAATGGTACAATAGCATTGCCAAAATGTATAAAGTAATCAGGCAGTTTTAAACGCTCTTTCTAAACTGTTATCAACATCAAAAATGAAAAGTGGGCGCGATGGGTAGCCACGATTTTGAAAAAAGGCTATTTACTATGAGCCTTATCTGAGATAAGATGACAAACTCGTTCATATCTCGACAACGTTAAGAAATAATGATATACTTCAAACTGCAAAATTGTAGAGCTTTAAAAGCTCTATCCGAATTAGCAATAAACTGGGAGGTCAAAATTTTTGCCCTTACATACATAATTTCTACAAAACTGAAATTTACTTACGTGGTGGCGGTGGCGGAGCGCAGAAACATGAGTATGCGCAGATTCTCTTATCAAATTCTGAAGATGGATCACACTTCCCTTCACTTTTACGCTTCTTGCAAACTTTTGGTAAACGATCCCATCCACCATGACAGTACTCAGAAAACTTGAATCCCTTCAAACCTATTATGTTACAAAACATCATACTCAAAATCGTGTAATTAGAGCTTTTCATACAGTGTATGGGATACAAATTCAAAGTAAAATTTTATTGCTTGAAAATAAACCAACTAAGCAAATGTTTTTGAAAATTGTCGACAATAAAATTTAAAAATTGCGCGTTTTTGGGGGTGCTAATTTTGAAAGTTTACTATTTTTACGAAGGGGATCAGAGCTAACGCAATATCGTATGGCATGCCAGTAATCATTACCAAATTGGTTGACGCAAATACAAGTGTACATGTGGAAGTTTTTTTTGTCTTGAATTATTTTAAACGGTTACCGGCGCGGAAGTCTGCAGAAACTGTTTCATAAACGGCATCTTGATCTTCGGAATAATCTAGCTCCTGCGAACTGGCTGGTGACGGATTTTCGATTTTTGCAAAACAATTGCACATAAAGGCGCAGTATAAAGAATTACCGTCTAAATATATAAAGAAATGCAAATTTTTAGACCTATTATTTTAGCAAATTTTGAAGTTTCAAAAAACGGTAATGTTGGAGCCTGTGAAGACTCCATAGTTTTTAGTAAAAGCATTTTTTGCGTTTGAATAAAATAAATAAAAGCAGCTGTAGTAAAAGCGTTTGTAGCGTAGAATAAGTTTATTCGCTAAGGAAATACGTTTGCTTATGTCAGTTATAAGTGCAGTTGGCTACATTTGCGTCAAAAAGGTGAAGAGGTAAACAAAGAGGAGAATTCTGGGTTTATAGGGAAGTTTCGATCCAGTGTCAGCGGTTCTCTTTCTGCTCGTCGCCTCGTAGGTAGTAAAGTCTCAATTATCAATTTTTAAGTAGTGATATTAAATCTTGTTAAGGTTTATTAAGTAGCCGCAGGCTAATTATTCATAATGGACTGATGGTCTGTTCCGGGTCCGTCCGCCCGTCCGCCCGTCCGTCACCCCTAAAACGCCCCTTAGAAATGAAATTTTTGAATTCTGTTTCTTTCTAAACGGTACCTCTCAACAAGACCTGGTACCTGGTCTAAAAACATTTTCACAAAAAAACACCAGAGGGCGCTAAAAATTGAAAAAAGTGTATAACTCCTTTCCCTTACAACTTTTTTCAATTTTTTTCTGGAATAGTTTCCTTAGGTCCTACTCCATCTACTGACACCCCAATTTTTCCCCAGCGCACGCCCCCTGGCGGCCAAATTAAAAAACGCCATAACTCCAGTTCCTTAAAACTTTTTTGATTTTTTTTTCTGGAATAGGTTCCTTAGGTCCTACTCCATCTATTGACACCCCAATTTTTCCCCAGCGCACGCCCCCTGGTGGCCAAATTAAAAAACGCCATAACTCTGGTCCCATAACACTTTTTTTAGTTCTGTTTTTTGGAATAGGTTTCTTTGACCCTAGTGCACTTCCACAACTCTCATTATGAATAAAAATTTTCATGCGGCGACTTACTTACACATTTACAAGGGTTTATTAGCATTTTGGTTATTAAGGTTGATTTGTAAAACGGAAAAAATGATAGTAAAAAGTGAAGTGAGAAGTGCATCGCAAACCCGACAAACTGAGCTCCCCGAACAGGTACTTTACAGAAGCAAAGGGTGCTTGTCAGACCAGGAGCTTTACAGTAGAATCTACTGTAAAGCATTTTCATTTAACATTTAGTCACCTAATCACCAGTGATTGACTTGATTTTAATCACCTAATCACCAGAATTAATCACCAATCACTAATCACGATTTGAAAAAGTGTCATCGTCACTAATCACTTAACCAAAATACGGTGATTACCCAAGCCTGCAGTATATTTATGGGCTTTACAGTACCTAAAGGTGCTTTGCAGCACCAAGAGGTGTTTAACCGCACCTAGAGTACCTTTACAGTAACTGGAGGTGCTTCACAGTAACTAGAGGTGCTTCACAGTAACTAGAGGTGCTTCACAGTAACTAGAGGAGCTTCAGAGTAACTAGAGGTGCTTCAGAGTAACTAGAGGAGCTTCAGAGTAACTAGAGGTGCTTCACAGTAACTAGAGGTGCTTCACAGTAACTAGAGGAGCTTCAGAGTAACTAGAGGTGCTTCACAGTAACTAGAGGTGCTTCACAGTAACTAGAGGTGCTTCACAGTAACTAGAGGTGCTTCACAGTAACTAGAGGTGCTTCACAGTAACTAGAGGTGCTTCACAGTAAGTAGAGGTGCTTCACAGTAACTAGAGGTGCTTCACAGTAACTAGAGGTGCTTCACAGTAACTAGAGGTGCTTCACAGTAACTAGAGGTGCTTCACAGTAACTAGAGGTGCTTCACAGTAACTAGAGGTGCTTCACAGTAACTAGAGGTGCTGCATAGTAAATGGAGATGCCTTGCAGTATCTAGAGATGCTTTGCACTACCTGGAGATGAATTATTGTACAAAGAAAAAAAAATTTTGCACTACCTTGAGGTGCTTCACAGTACTTAAAGATGCTTTACAGAACCTAGGGGTGCTTTACAGAACCTAGAGGTGCTTTACAGTACCCAAAGGTGCTTTACAGTACCTAGAGAGCTTTGCAGTACCTGAGGTGGTTTACAGTACCCAGAGGCACTTTACAATAGCTAGAGGTGCCTTACATTTGCTAAAGGTGCTTTGCAGTAGACTGAAGTGCTTCAGGATAGCTAACGGTGATTTCTAGAAGATATAGGACAGTATCTTGAGGTGCTTTACAGTACCCACTGGTCCTTTGGAGTACCCACTGGTCCTTTGGAGTACCCACTGGTCCTTTGGAGTACCCACTGGTCCTTTGGAGTACCCACTGGTCCTTTGGAGTACCCACTGGTCCTTTGGAGTACCCACTGGTCCTTTGGAGTACCCACTGGTCCTTTGGAGTACCCACTGGTCCTTTGGAGTACCCACTGGTCCTTTGGAGTACCCACTGGTCCTTTGGAGTACCCACTGGTCCTTTGGAGTACCCACTGGTCCTTTGGAGTACCCACTGGTCCTTTGGAGTACCCACTGGTCCTTTGGAGTACCCACTGGTCCTTTGGAGTACCCACTGGTCCTTTGGAGTACCCACTGGTCCTTTGGAGTACCCACTGGTCCTTTGGAGTACCCACTGGTCCTTTGGAGTACCCACTGGTCCTTTGGAGTACCCACTGGTCCTTTGGAGTACCCACTGGTCCTTTGGAGTACCCACTGGTCCTTTGGAGTACCCACTGGTCCTTTGGAGTACCCACTGGTCCTTTGGAGTACCCACTGGTCCTTTGGAGTACCCACTGGTCCTTTGGAGTACCCACTGGTCCTTTGGAGTACCCACTGGTCCATTGGAGTACCCACTGGTCCTTTGGAGTACCCACTGGTCCTTTGGAGTACCCACTGGTCCTTTGGAGTACCCACTGGTCCTTTGGAGTACCCACTGGTCCTTTGGAGTACCCACTGGTCCTTTGGAGTACCCACTGGTCCTTTGGAGTACCCACTGGTCCTTTGGAGTACCCACTGGTCCTTTGGAGTACCCACTGGTCCTTTGGAGTACCCACTGGTCCTTTGGAGTACCCACTGGTCCTTTGGAGTACCCACTGGTCCTTTGGAGTACCCACTGGTCCTTTGGAGTACCCACTGGTCCTTTGGAGTACCCACTGGTCCTTTGGAGTACCCACTGGTCCTTTGGAGTACCCACTGGTCCTTTGGAGTACCCACTGGTCCTTTGGAGTACCCACAGGTGCTTTAGAGTACCCACAGGTGTTTAGAGTACCCACAGGTGCTTTAGAGTATCCCACGGGTGCTTTACCGTACCCATTGGTGCCTTGCAGTACCCACAGGTGCTTTACAGTACCTAAAGGTGCTTTACTGTACCTAGAAGTGCTTTGCGCTACTTAGAGGAGCTTTACAGTACCAAGAGGTATCTTAGAGTACCTAAACGTGCTTCAGAGTACTTTGAGGAGCTAAAAAGTACTAAGAGGAGCTATAAAATACCTAGACGTGTTTTCCAGGGTTGGTACCATGTCAATGTCCATGGACAAATGACATGTCCTTGACAAGACATGTCATGGACATTTAGAAGCCCCATGACCAATGACAATTGGACATTTCATGTCATCTTGCGTGTCATGTCCAAATGTCATGCAAAAATTTAAAATGACAAATTGACATTTTAGTAGTACATACTGCATTGCTAACACGCTGTACCTAACGTCAAGACCTCTCAAGACATAAAATCATTGGACACCTCAGTTAATTTTTTATGTACATTTTCTAAATATACAAGCTCATCTGATGACTTGAAAGACAAAAACAAAAAGTCATCAGCTGGAATGCCCAGCTGTTTTTGTCGAAAGCCAAAATCCGCGCAGTTAGAATGAGTTATTGATTGCCAAGCAGAATTATACAGTTACTAGACAGCCCGACATGCCCTACGTGCGTGCTAGAACAAAAGGCATGCTAGAACATAATACTACGGAAATAATTTATACTTGTTCTACATCACTTCCTTTAATTTAAGTATAATTTTCAAAACAACATATTTGTTAAGTTTGTGGACAATGCTGGTTTTACGGTTCTGGGCTGGGGACTAATCAAAGTAAAACCGTAAGCATACTGCAATGTTAATCAAGTACATCCCTAAGAATCATGGAATGCCATTAAAACTACAACCCTAAGCATACTGCAATGGTAATATAACTACAACCCTTAGCATACTGCAATGGTATTTAAACTACAAACCTAAGCATACTGCAATGGTATTTAAACTACAAACCTAAGCATACTGCAATGATAATAAAACTACAACCCTAAGCATACTGTAATGGTATTAAAACCACAACCCTAAGCATACTGCAATGGTATTAAAACTACAACCCTAAGCATACTGCTATGATAATAAAACTACAACCCTAATCATACTGTAATGGTATTAAAACCACAACCCTAAGCATACTGCAATGGTATTAAAACTACAACCCTAAGCATACTGCAATGGTATTAAAACTACAGCCCTAAGCATACTGTAATGGTATTAAAACCACAACCCTAAGCATACTGCAATGATAATAAAACTATAACCCTAAGCATACTGCTATGATAATAAAACTACAACCTTAATCATACTGTAATGGTATTAAAACCACAACCCTAAGCATACTGCAATGGTATTAAAACTACAACCCTAAGCATACTGCAATGGTATTAAAACTACAGCCCTAACCATACTGCAATGTTATTAAAACTACAACCCTAAGCATAGTGCAATGGTAATAAAACTACAACCCTAACCATACTGCAATGGTAATAAAACTGCAACCCTAAGCATAGTGCAATGGTAATTACACTACAACCCTAAGCATACTGCAAAGGCATTTAAATTACAACTCTAAGCAAACTGCAATGGTAATATATCTACAACCCTAATCAAGCGGCAATATTACAAATCAATTCAACGGCCCTAATCAAAGTACAACCGTTATAATACAGCAATTTTAATAGAAGTAATGCAAATAAAATTACATCTCTAAGCAAACTCCAGTCGTATCTACAACCTCCAGTCGTAGTCTAATGTAATGTTAATAAATGTACAACCCTAAGCGTACTCCATTCTAAAAAAAACTACAACCCTAAGCATACTCCAATCTAAGTAAAACGACAATCCTAAGCAAGCTGCAATGTTAGTAAAAGTACATCCCTAAGCATACTACAATGTTACGTCCATACTTGCGCTAAATTGCAATTTCTTGTAAAATGTTCATTTTAGTCATGAATATTATAAAATGTATGCATACTTACGTATCGTAAAAATCGCCGTATAAAATATATTATATGCAAAGGCGTTAGCTTTTCTTATTTACATAGGAATACCCAAGGCAGGGGACGTGGACCCCCTTTGCATGGTGCCCCACGGGTGTTCCAAAGGAACACACTGGCGGTACATTTGGGAAAGCCACCGCTAGCTCAAAAAGTATAAATACGTAATCTGAATAAACCATGAGAATTAGAAGGGATAAATAAAGTTATTTTCTATTAGAAATTGTATGAAAACCTAATCAAAAATTTCCCGGAACACAATATTGGGAGTAAACACTGCCTTAGACTTTTCAATCAGTTCGCCTTGTTTTGGAGTACCGACCACATTAATTTTGATATCTTTTGATCTGCGGACCCTTGAAAGTGCCACATACAACTGTCCATGACCAAAAACTGGTTCTGGCAAATAAACACCAACTTTATCAAGCGTTTGTCCTTGTGCTTTATTTATTGTCATAGCAAATGCAGTTTTAACTGGAAACTGTCTTCGTTTTAGTTTACATGGCAAACTGGTGTCTGAAGGTGACAAATCAATTCGAGGAATAAAAACCACCTGTCCTTGTGCTGATCCTGTCAACACTTCTGATTCAATACAATTTGCATGTAATTTATTGACAATTAAGCGTGTTCCGTTACATAGTCCCCTTTTTGTATTTAAATTTCGTAATAACATAATAATCGCACCGACTTTTAAACGTAATTTATGCGGTGGCATTCCT
This sequence comes from Entomobrya proxima, assembly GCA_029691765.1. Classification (NCBI taxonomy): domain Eukaryota; kingdom Metazoa; phylum Arthropoda; class Collembola; order Entomobryomorpha; family Entomobryidae; genus Entomobrya; species Entomobrya proxima. The sequence continues at coordinate 69,274,096 of CM056168.1, forward strand.
GAAGGGGTTACACTACCGGTTACCGGATCCTCTGAATCAACCGAGTCGCAACTTAAATATTCATGCCATGTTCCTTCTAAAATCTTGATAATATCATTATTCAGTTTCTCTACATCACCTTTTTTTGGACAGAGTATGGCTTTATTAGACAATGATTTAACATTATCAAGAGATATGTGCGTACCAAAAATTTCCTCTAACAAGCTTCCTCTGCATTCCTCTGCAAATCTGCAGGAATTTCAATCGTATCTTTATCAATATCGTGCGTACTGATAATATTGCCACTCCCAAGAGACAATATCCAATTGCTGTACATCAAATCATCGGCTTGCATATTAGTTGATAAATTAAGTTTCTTAAAAATTTCACGCAACAATTTATGTATTGCATTAATTGCATGGCATGAAGCCATTGTGCACTCATCAATGATGATCATAATTGCTTTCTATCATTACATATGAGTCAACAAAATATTGTTATGTAAGCCTCCCGGCACTGAGTAAAGGGTTCAATGCTTCCCGAATCGATAAGCGATAGCTCTAATATTCCATTTGGGAGACACGTGACCGAGCAGAACCACGGTTTCTTTGAATTTCCGTGCTCCATCCTTCATCTCCATTGGGTAAGTCATTGCATCAAGGCTACTGTGCAAGATTGGGATTCGTTTTGTTGAGTATCCGTTTTGATCGCAGTCTCTCAAATGGATTAAAATATCACGATACCGTCACTTCGTTCATTCTTTGTGCATTATATCTACGTGAATCACTTTGCCTGTTTTGAGTAATTGCCATTGTTATATTTGTAATTGGTGTTCCATTTCTTTGAGCCTGTTACAAACAATATTCATTTCACCGCAAAAATGCTCTTCAGTATCAGTGCAAGAAGTAATCACATTGCTCCGTAACCTTTGACTTTGTCGCTGCCTTCGTCGTGCTTCAGCATTTTTCTTTTTTCGAGCAACAGTTTGCTCAGGTGTCTCGTTTCTTTCTCGTAAGACCCTTGCAATTTGAATTTGCCTGATACGGAAACGCCGGCGTTCATCAGTTATTTCCTGAACCCGCTTTGATGATGTTGGGCTCATTTCAGATCAGATTAACTTGATTTAGTTGCTAGATGAACAAAGTTGCTTGATTTAGCGTGTGGCACTTCGGCTCTTGAGAAATCAATTCTTAGTAAATTGGCTTTCAATATTTATTCTTTAAGCACTTCGGCTTTGTTAGCACATCGGCTTATCACCACATTGGCTTTATCAGTGTATAGGCTTTGATAGCACGCTCTTTTAGCACTTCGGCTTTGCTAGAATCATATGATAGAATCATATCATAGAATAATCATAGAATCATGAATGTGTTCTTAGAATCATAAAAGAGCTTGCATGATGAGTTGGTTGCGTTGGTTACAACAAAATCAGCAACGCGAAATACTGATTTACTTATTGGCCACAGGCGTCCTTTTTCATTTTGAAAGAAAAATCACTCAGTTTCTTCATGAATGAACTTTATCGGTCATTGACCGTTGTAAAACGAAAAGGAGCAAATGTGATGCGAAGCAATGATGGTTTTTGATTCTGTTGCTCGGTTTTGCTGCGCTGTTCCAAAACTTCTGATTGTAGCAATTTTTAAGAGAAGCGAAGAGAGTATTTCTGTTTTTGATCAGACTATTACTGTAAAAGTTTAGTTGTTATTCGTTTAGTTACGTTGCAGTAATTAAACTAAGCATGTCAAATATTCGTGGAGGTGGAAACTTGAAGGGTTCTGGAGCAAATTGGCGTGGAGGTAGATACCAGCCATACCAAAATCGAGCGGCTAAGCAATTGGGAATGGATAACTACAACCGGCACTGTACATGTACTGAGTGTGGAGTGGAAAATAAAGGGCAAACGCAAGAAAAACCAGTTATGTATTACGTGAAAGTTACGCCTTGTGTGTTTTTAGGTTAAATGCCCTATCCCTACGTGTGGATTTCCGCAACCATTCCGAGGAGTACCGGATGAAAACGGCTGGGGTCGTTGCGCTGAGTGTGATCATTACTTGCATAGTACGTTGGTTATGTTATGACTGATAATGTAGTCTTTATCGTCTCATTTCATATTTATCACATTTAACTAACGGTTTTTTGTATTTTTAGAAGAGCAGTCATACTGTCAATGCAGCTGGATGAACTGGGGAACGGCTGAGAGAAAACGTCGGCTTCAAGCGGCGGCTCGGCAAAAGGAGCAATTGCAAATGGATCAAAGAATGGCCCAGTTGGAGGAATTCTGTCGCCAGCAAAGTGTCGCTTTGAGCAAAACGAACTGGATGACATCAAGGGAGATCAGGCTATCATGAGCATTGTCCTTCCAAAAGAGCTTGGTGGAGCTGCCGGAGAGAACCCTCTGCCCAACAGTGGCGCTGGGGCAACCAAGATGGAGGTGGAAGTAACAAAATCAGTAATGTGTTATCAAGTGTTATCAAGTACAAATGCGGTAGTGGTGTCATTTGCATTTTTCATTTCATTATTGTGGTGTTTGGTAAAGCCTTTCTAAAGGCTTGACCATAGAAAGCGTCTCATCTCTAAAGTAAATGTCCGTATCATTTGAAAGTGTAGCTCATGTGTACGGCATGCCTGAACCTCGATGTGGGCATGCCTCTCTCTAGTTATCCAGACCAGATTCCAGTGACTTTGCTCACCTACATACTCTTGTAAGCAACCTAACTTGTAGGCTCTGCTAAATCACTAACTCTGTAGTTTAAGTAATAAAACCTTAACTAATTCGGTATTAGGAAATAACCAAGCCTTAAGTTCAGGCCTTTCATTATTTCCACAAACACCACAATTATACATACATTTCAGCAGATCTTCGGTGTAATATACAAAAATAATTTTCAAACCATACGGAACCATTTTTTACGGAAATATTAAATGTAATGAAAACTATTGATTCAGTAAAGCGTGTGATTATTTTTGGATAAGAAGTTTGGATACCTAGTTGTCGTTAACGTTTTACAGAAATAATAACATCGCACCTACTGACACATCCAATTCATTTGAACTAAATCTAAATGCTTCGTGCAATCTTTAAATCCAATTTTATTGTTCTTCTAAATGGGGGTGATAAATTAGAAAAAACGTGGTTTTTTAATAAGATATTTTAAAACGTGGAATAACATGATTACTGGTAACAACCACCACAGAAACATCTTGCAACACCTTGGAAACAGTTTGCAAACTTATACTTGCATACTTGATGCATGGTCAATGCACGCAGTAAAAGCGTTTGGAAACACCACAGGCTTACTTTATAGATATTTAGATGTAAGAAGTACTCCTTTTTCATCAGTTCTTTAAAAACCAAATGCCTGATGAAGAACTACAGATTTTTTCTTTTATGCAATTAGTTCAGCTAAATTTTTGGGGTACTGTGAGTTTAGAAAATGACAAGGAATTTAGGACATGTCAATTTGTCATACAAAATTATAATTTGACAAAAATTACATTGATGTCCAATGTCAATTTGACAAATTGGCATGTCATGTCACCAAAAATTTGAAAATTGCCATATTGCTAACCCTTGTAGGCTTTCGAGTACCTAGAGGTGCTTTCGAGTGCCTAGAGGTGCTTTCGAGTACCTAGAGATGATTTACAGTACCTACAGGTGCTTTATGAGGTACGCAATCTTACCCAATAAATTTCGGTTCCAGACGGTAATGGGAGTACTATAATAGCATCCACAAACTTGATGACAAAACGGCCGTGTTCCATAATACCCATTTACGGGCCACATGGAACTCCAAACCAAAAATTATAATTTGACAAAAAATTACATTTATGTCCAATGTCAATTTGACAAATTGACATGACATGTCAGCAAACATTTGAAAATTGCCATACTTCCCTACCTATACTAATCCTCAATGTGACTCTAGGAAAACATGAAACAATAAAATCAAATTAAATTAGTCAGTTGAAAATAAGCTAGAATTTTTGATCAATTTCTAATGATGGAATGAGCTTGACCACAGCTTTTTCTCCAAGTCACAAAGCCTTCTTTACTGCAGCGACTCTCACATGCCCGTCTGCACTCGGATGGGATTCCAGAATTCTTCCAATTTTCCACTTTGATGGTGCGCATTCCTCCACGATGAGAACAAGGTCCCCTGCTTTGATATTAGTTTACTCCTACATCAACTTACTCCTCTGTTGTTGTGTGTTTAGATACTTTAAGCACCAGCGATCCCAAAACTGTTAAAGTTACTATTGGACGCACTGATAATTGGACAGGCTGCTACGTGGTATCTCCAATAATGATGTGTCAGGAACTGTCATGAAGTCATTGGCGAAGCAATTAAGAAATTCCAGGGGTCAGCGGCTCCAAGTTCTCAGGATCGGAAGATCATGCATCAAGCTGCTTCAGGACTGCTTATTTTTGAGCCAGTAAAGTTGAAAACTGCTCAAATGTCAGGTCTGGTTCCCCACGACACGTCGTAAGTGAGACGAAGTAAGACGAACAAGGAACTGTACGTACCCTATGAATGTCTTTGGTACTCTTCCAGCAACGTCCTTCAGTGTAAACGGGCCGGCATATTTTACCCCATGTGTAAAAAAGTCCGATATGGGGTCACTCGAGCTGCTGGTAGGCTGGTAGCGCTCATATCATCTGCTCTGCTGCCTGGGCTCGATAACGTCTGCAGTAACACAAATTCGGACGCATTTACGTACTTTAGTTCGTCCATTCAAAATCCAATACTCGTTTTGAAGTGCTGACCAGGTTAGCAGGAATCCAGTGTGCAGTAGTCGGTGGTGGATCTGTTTGATTAAAAGACGAACCAAATGATTTTTACCAAGTAGTACTACTTGGTGCTTCATCTTTTCTGCTGTTAGCATTCTCCAAACGACCGAAAATTCGAATAGTCACCAACTGGCCGATGTATGGATGAAGGCTCTTCAAATTGCTAGTACTAGGCTAGACTTGCTAATTTGCCTTCCCATGAGTAGTTTGTCGTACTCATCCTCGAAAAACAATTGCTGTGTTTTCCGCTTGCAGAACATGAATGCCCGTTAAGTTTCCTTGTAGTAAGAGCTCCAAGTGTAACTTTCTTCAATGTCTTCCACAAAGGAATGCGGAAGTATAAGGTAGTGGTTCGATTTAATCTTGACAAGTCCAAGTAACGGTCCAAAATCCTATCTTCCAGGGGACGGATTACTGCTGCTGCGCTTACAAGAGCTCTCTCCTCCAAATTGTTCCTTTCCGCATTTTTATTTTGAAAGATTGGCAAGTTTGGTTGTGATACCCACTGAGGTCCCTTCACCAACCAGTCAGACTCCTTCAGCACTTCCACACAATTCCTTCATATGCTCTAACAGCTTGCTATGCTTTCAGTGATGCTATCAGGAACGTCATCATCCCAGTCAATTGGAAGTCTCTTCAGTTCCTAGAGTAGGAACTTTCCTCTCAAAATTACACATGATACTAGCCCAAGAAGACACGAGCAAGCGCAGACAGTAGGCTACAGCGTGACAACACAGAACCTGATTTTTTCGTCGTAACAACTTGAAAGTGTGTGACCAGCATGCAGTCACGGGTCATTGGGGGTTGATTAAAAACATTAACCTCCCATTACACACTGATAAAAAACGCTGAAACGAAAGTGTAATCAAGTAACTGAATGTGCCCTACACTGTAGGGCCTACAGTAGCTACAGGTTATTACCAGTCGCAAGAGGTGCTTCAAAGTAGTTAAATGTGCTTTACTATAGCTGGTGACGGTTTAGGGTAGCAACAGATTCTTTACAACAGCCAAAGGCGCTTTACAGTACCTAAAGATACTTTACAGTAGCTAAGTACAGGGGTACTGTGAGTTTAGAAAACGACAAGGAATTTTGGACATGTCAATTTGTCATAAAAATTATAATTTGACAAAAATTACATTGGTGTCCAATGTCAATTTGACAAATTGGCATGTCATGTCACCAAAAATTTGAAAATTGCCATATTGCTAACCCTTGTAGGCTTTCGAGTACCTAGAGGTGCTTTCGAGTACCTAGAGGTGCTTTCGAGTACCTAGAGATGATTTACAGTACCTAGAGGTGCTTTACGAGGTACGCAATCTTACCCAATAAATTTCGGTTCCAGACGGTAATGGGAGTACTATAATAGCATCCACAAACTTGACGACAAAACGGCCGTGTTCCATAATACCCATTTACGGGCCACATGGAACTCCAAACCGTTAGAAAAACCAACCAATAAATCATTCAAAACTTTTATTTGTTAAGATCCTACGCTTGAATTAGTTAAATCAGAAATGGTTGAAAAAGGAATGCAATTCCGGTTTGTTAACCAACGTTGCAAAAAGACAAACATGGACAAATTGTATTTTGTTTAAACTCAATTAGAACAAAAGCCCCATTGTATAACACACAATAAGAAAATTCTTGGATATTTAATATTAACAGGACGACATTGTTCTTTTCTTCTTAATATTTTCCAGGTAATTGAATAAAGCCCTAATTAAAATTCAGGTTTTGCCGAGATGCTAGTAATTGCAACCCAAAAATTATAATTTGACAAAAAGTTACATTTATGTCCAATGTCAATTTGACAAATTGACATGTCATGTCACCAAAAATTTGAAAATTGCCATATTGCGAACCCTTGTAGGCTTTCGAGTGCCAAGAGGTGCTTTCGAGTACCTAGAGATGATTTACAGTACCTAGAGGTGCTTTACGAGGTACGCAATCTTACCCAATAAATTTCGGTTCCAGACGGTAATGGGAGTACTATAATAGCATCCACAAACTTGACGACAAAACGGCCGTGTTCCATAATACCCATTTACGGGCCACATGGAACTCCAAACCGTTAGAAAAACCAACCAATATATCATTCAAAACTTTTATTTGTTAAGATCCGACGCTTGAATTAGTTAAATCAGAAATGGTTGAAAAAAGGAATTCAATTCAGGTTTGTTAACCAACGTTGTGAAAAGACAAACATGGACAAATTGTTTTTTGTTTAAACTCAATTAGAACAAAAGCCCTATTGTATAACACACAATAAGAAAGGTCTTGGATATTTAATATTAATAGGACGACATTGTTCTTTTCTTCTTAATATTTTGCAGGTAATTGAACACAACCCTAATTAAAATTCAGGTTTTGCCGTAATGCTAGTAATTGCAACCCAAAAATTATAATTTGACAAAAAGTTACATTTATGTTCAATGTCAATTTGACAAATTGACATGTCATGTCACCAAAAATTTGAAAATTGCCATATTGCGAACCCTTGTAGGCTTTCGAGTGCCTAGAGGTGCTTTCGAGTACCTAGAGATGATTTACAGTACCTGGAGGTGCTTTACGAGGTACGCAATCTTACCCAATAAATTTCGGTTCCAGACGGTAATGGGAGTACTATAATAGCATCCACAAACTTGACGACAAAACGGCCGTGTTCCATAATACCCATTTACGGGCCACATGGAACTCCAAACCGTTAGAAAAACCAACCAATATATCATTCAAAACTTTTATTTGTTAAGATCCTACGCTTGAATTAGTTAAATCAGAAATGGTTGAAAAAAGGAATTCAATTCAGGTTTGTTAACCAACGTTGCAAAAAGACAAACATGGACAAATTGTATTTTGTTTAAACTCAATTAGAACAAAAGCCCCATTGTATAACACACAATAAGAAAATTCTTGGATATTTAATATTAACAGGACGACATTGTTCTTTTCTTCTTAATATTTTCCAGGTAATTGAATAAAGCCCTAATTAAAATTCAGGTTTTGCCGAGATGCTAGTAATTGCAACCCAAAAATTATAATTTGACAAAAAGTTACTTTATGTCCAATGTCAATTTGACAAATTGACATGTCATGTCACCAAAAATTTGAAAATTGCCATATTGCGAACCCTCGTAGGCTTTCGAGTGCCTAGAGGTGCTTTCGAGTACCTAGAGATGATTTACAGTACCTAGAGGTGCTTTACGAGGTACGCAATCTTACCCAATAAATTTCGGTTCCAGACGGTAATGGGAGTACTATAATAGCATCCACAAACTTGACGACAAAACGGCCGTGTTCCATAATACCCATTTACGGGCCACATGGAACTCCAAACCGTTAGAAAAACCAACCAATATATCATTCAAAACTTTTATTTGTTAAGATCCGACGCTTGAATTAGTTAAATCAGAAATGGTTGAAAAAAGGAATTCAATTCAGGTTTGTTAACCAACGTTGCAAAAAGACAAAAATGGACAAATTGTATTTTGTTTAAACTCAATTAGAACAAAAGCCCCATTGTATAACACACAATAAGAAAATTCTTGGATATTTAATATTAACAGGACGACATTGTTCTTTTCTTCTTAATATTTTCCAGGTAATTGAATAAAGCCCTAATTAAAATTCAGGTTTTGCCGAGATGCTAGTAATTGCAACCCAAAAATTATAATTTGACAAAAAGTTACATTTATGTCCAATGTCAATTTGACAAATTGACATGTCATGTCACCAAAAATTTGAAAATTGCCATATTGCGAACCCTTGTAGGCTTTCGAGTGCCAAGAGGTGCTTTCGAGTACCTAGAGATGATTTACAGTACCTAGAGGTGCTTTACGAGGTACGCAATCTTACCCAATAAATTTCGGTTCCAGACGGTAATGGGAGTACTATAATAGCATCCACAAACTTGACGACAAAACGGCCGTGTTCCATAATACCCATTTACGGGCCACATGGAACTCCAAACCGTTAGAAAAACCAACCAATATATCATTCAAAACTTTTATTTGTTAAGATCCGACGCTTGAATTAGTTAAATCAGAAATGGTTGAAAAAAGGAATTCAATTCAGGTTTGTTAACCAACGTTGTGAAAAGACAAACATGGACAAATTGTTTTTTGTTTAAACTCAATTAGAACAAAAGCCCTATTGTATAACACACAATAAGAAAGGTCTTGGATATTTAATATTAATAGGACGACATTGTTCTTTTCTTCTTAATATTTTGCAGGTAATTGAACACAACCCTAATTAAAATTCAGGTTTTGCCGTAATGCTAGTAATTGCAACCCAAAAATTATAATTTGACAAAAAGTTACATTTATGTTCAATGTCAATTTGACAAATTGACATGTCATGTCACCAAAAATTTGAAAATTGCCATATTGCGAACCCTTGTAGGCTTTCGAGTGCCTAGAGGTGCTTTCGAGTACCTAAAGATGATTTACAGTACCTAGAGGTGCTTTACGAGGTACGCAATCTTACCCAATAAATTTCGGTTCCAGACGGTAATGGGAGTACTATAATAGCATCCACAAACTTGACGACAAAACGGCCGTGTTCCATAATACCCATTTACGGGCCACATGGAACTCCAAACCGTTAGAAAAACCAACCAATATATCATTCAAAACTTTTATTTGTTAAGATCCGACGCTTGAATTAGTTAAATCAGAAATGGTTGAAAAAAGGAATTCAATTCAGGTTTGTTAACCAACGTTGTGAAAAGACAAACATGGACAAATTGTTTTTGTTTAAACTCAATTAGAACAAAAGCCCTATTGTATAACACACAATAAGAAAATTCTTGGATAGTTAATATTAACAGGACGACATTGTTCTTTTCTTTTTAGTATTTTCAAGGTAATTAGGTATGTACACATATAAGATATAATTATTTAGGTAGATATCACAAGTTTGCCATCTTAGAAAAACGTGTCCCTCTCGATTATACCCCGGAAAGCGTGTTAATATGAAGCTTTAAATTTATCCAGGACACTGGGGAGTTTGTTGAACGGTACATTTTCCTTAAATTTGCGCCCAAATTCGGTCAGTTTGTCGTGAATTTTCTTGAAAATTTCATTCAGTCTTTCCTTTTCTGCTTGTCGGTGGATTCCTAAAGAGGCGTCAAGATAATAGTACTAGGCATTGGCGGTCTCGGAAAACTGAAACGGCAGTTGGTTTTTTAATTCCATTTTTTGCAAGTGTCCGAGTGATTATGTAGTTTTTTTGTAGTGATTTTGTAGTCTTTATCGTGACTAAATTTAATTACGACCTGAAAACATACACAACAGCTGGTTTTAAAATTATCATCATGTAACAAAAATGCAATTCACCTGGATCGCATTGTTAATGTTCCATTTGATGGTCCACTTAATGAGACTTTTTCGTTTAAATCGGGGTTTTGCCTATCAGCCGACATCTGCAATGCTCTATTCTAATTTCCCTGAGCTTCTTTCATGGCTGGATGGCCGTTCATTCCCGGTGTTCATCACGCTGTCGTCCCTTTCACTGAATGTGGGATTTGTCCTACGAATGACATTCTTTTAGCACGCTCTTCATTCTTTGTTTGTCTCACTTCTTTCTCACGGGATTACTATCGTCCTTAGGAGTGCCGTTTTTAAACACTGTTTTAAATAAATGTTTTGTTTTGTTTATTGAAGAATTGTTTTTTAGAAGTTTTTGTTTTGTTTATTAAAATAAACCAAAATAAACACTGTTTACACCGATTTTCTGTAAATTTTTTAAATCAATGTTTTTAAAATTTTGAGAAAATAATATATAATCTCAAGTATTTTAACGTTTGTACTATAACTACCAAGCTGTAATTGAAGAAACATTACAGCGGTGAATATGCAAAAAGTTCGTTCAACAGCCTATAGCGGTCATTTAAGTATTGACGGAATGTTTTCCATAAATTTTCCAAGCATGTCAGTGGTAGAATTAACCTTGCTGTTAAGAATATTTTAAGCACTTTGGTGATTTATTGACTTATTTTTTGCTTTCAAATACCTTAATTGCATGTAGGTTACCTTAATCGCATGCAGGTTACCTTAATTGTATGTCGGTTACCTTAATTGCATGCAGGTTACCTTAATTGCATGTCGGTTACCTTAATTGCATGTAGGTTACCTTAATTGCATGTAGGTTACCTTAATTGCATGTAGGTTACATTAATTGCATATAGGTTACCTTAATTGCATGCAGGTTACATTAATTGCATATAGGTTACCTTGATTGCATGCAGGTTACCTTAATTGCATGTCGGTTACCTTAATTGCATGTAGGTTACCTTAATTGCATGTAGGTTACCTTAATTGCATATAGGTTACCTTGTTTGCATGCAGGTTACCTTAATTGCATGTCGGTTACCTTAATTGCATGCAGGTTACCTTAATTGCATGTCGGTTACCTTAATTGCATGTAGGTTACCTTAATTGCATGCAGGTTACCTTAATTGCATGTAGGTTACCTTAATTGCATGTCGGTTACCTTAATTGCATGTCGGTTACCTTAATTGCATGTCGGTTACCTTAATTGCATGCAGGTTACCTTAATTGCATGTCGGTTACCTTAATTGCATGTAGGTTACCTTAATTGCATATAGGTTACCTTGTTTGCATGCAGGTTACCTTAATTGCATGTCGGTTACCTTAATTGCATGCAGGTTACCTTAATTGCATGTCGGTTACCTTAATTGCATGTAGGTTACCTTAATTGCATGTAGGTTACCTTAATTGCATATAGGTTACCTTGTTTGCAGGCAGGTTACCTTAATTGCATGTCGGTTACCTTAATTGCATGCAGGTTACCTTAATTGCATGTCGGTTACCTTAATTGCATGTAGGTTACCTTAATCGCATGCAGGTTACCTTAATTGTATGTCGGTTACCTTAATTGCATGCAGGTTACCTTAATTGCATGTCGGTTACCTTAATTGCATGTAGGTTACCTTAATTGCATGTAGGTTACCTTAATTGCATGTCGGTTACCTTAATTGCATGTAGGTTACCTTAATTGCATATAGGTTACCTTGTTTGCATGCAGGTTACCTTAATTGCATGTCGGTTACCTTAATTGCATGCAGGTTACCTTAATTGCATGTAGGTTACCTTAATTGCATATAGGTTACCTTGTTTGCATGCAGGTTACCTTAATTGCATGTCGGTTACCTTAATTGCATGCAGGTTACCTTAATTGCATGTCGGTTACCTTAATTGCATGTAGGTTACCTTAATTGCATGCAGGTTACCTTGTTTGCATGCAGGTTACCTTAATTGCATGCAGGTTACATTAATTGCATATAGGTTACCTTGATTGCATGTCGGTTACCTTAATTGCATGTAGGTTACCTTAATTGCATGCAGGTTACCTTAATTGCATGTAGGTTACCTTAATTGCAT
>CM056168.1:69286367-69321852 GCA_029691765.1 Entomobrya proxima
TTTGCTTTATTGGACGAAGTTGTTTTAGTATTGCTGCTCTACTAGTAGATCAAGGTACAAATTTCTGGAAAAGTCGAAGAGTTCAGTATCTAGTTACTATTCTCCCATTGCTAATATGGTTGCTTGGCAACGAGTTCAAAAGCTATACAATAACTCAGCTAATAGCACCACCAGACTTAGTGGCATTTGCTATCTGGGATCGCCTTGTAAATGCAAAATTTGACATTTACACTACGCCTCGTGATGTATCTTTAGATCTGCAAGATGATATTCAATACATTCGAAAATACCACCAAGAAAACCAACATGAGGCATTCCCGGTTGTGTCCGACTTCTGGCATTTTATAAACCTGCCTTTTTCTACATGGCGACGGCTTTCGGAAATGGATATAGACAACATCACGAGAAAGTACCTAAATGGAACCAAAATGTTTCCTAGCTGGCCACAAATAGCCGGACTTGCGGTTTATGACAAAACGTTGCCAAAGTTGGTGCCCAAGTATATGACTGAGTGTAGTCGAGTCGCTGTTGCAATAAATGACAACAGAGCCTACCAACTTTACTTTGAAATGAAGCGAAAAGGTTACCCGGTGTACGTATTAGGGAATGATGTTTTGTATGAAGTTATTCGTACATATAAATTCTATGGCCCGATTCCTCTTCAATTTCTACAAAATGCAAAGTATTTTACGGAAGCGGGATTTGTGAAATGGTGGCAAAGCTACATAGAACTGCGGAGGCAATATTTGGGAACGGTGGAAGACTATTTCAAAATCAAGAAATCAACTACAACACAGAAGGATAATGTAAAGAAGCAAGATGTAAAATCAATATGCTTGATTCCTGGAGTTGGATATACTCTAGGACTTTTGCTGCTCTTAGCGGAAATAGTAGAAAAACTTCGAAAAAGAAATAGATTGATTTTGCTGTTACAAAATGCAAAAAGTCTAGTCTACCTGTAATCACTCTATTGTAAAAACAAAATTTAAATTGAACATTGCAATTGACATTTACGGTTGTTATACGTGAGCTAAGTTTAATGTTGAGTAGTTGACTTTTGCTTAGCCAAAATTAGACTAGTTGCATTTTAACAAATTAAGTTTTAATGAATCTAATATTATCCTCGAATTTTAGCCGGTATAAGCAAATTATAATATAGCTTCGTTAGAAAATAGATATAGATTCTTGGCACTTTTTGTCGTTCTATTCTATAGTATACAAAACATTGGTTTTCTATGAATATGGTGAACCGTCAAAGTGATTGTGCTCATTACTCTATAAATCGTTAATAGATGTTTGATATTTTAAAGTTGTTAAACTGAATGAATTTGTTTGCAGTCCTGGTCTTCTAATCTATTGTAATTTATATACCGCGCAGCAATATAGCATATAGGCATTTCATAGAAAATAGACATAGGCGAATATTCCCGCCTATGTTACGCTTATGGGCTTGGGATTTTATTGATTGCAAAGAATGAAATTTTTGAGAAGCTTTTAAAAACGAAATATTGATTATTACGCCCTGTTTTCGGCAAACGAGTTTGTCAAAAGGAGCCAAAAGTGGGAATATAAATTGAATTGCAATGATAAGTAGGATAATAGGAGTGGAAATACAAATATGATAATGAAATCTGAACCCAAAAGTGGAAGTTGAAATGCAAAAATTTCCTATTCCTATTCTATTTAGACTGTAGTATAAACCCAGCTTGATAATGTATACGACTTTCAATAAAACTTTCAATGATTTTAATCTTTTGCTCTAGCGTTCTAACTTGTTCTTCTAATGCTATAATCTTTGTATTTGTTTCTACAATACGAGTTTTTAAGGTGTGAATTTCTTGCGCATAGAAATTTTGGGACTTGTATCGTTCTTTGCCATTTCTGCTTTTTTCTCACACATTACAGGAACCTCAACAGTGTCCATTGGAATGTGCAGTATCTCTTCCTTAATTTACAAATTGTTACCATCCTTCTCAGTCAGTATCTGCCTTCTCGTGAAGTCCGAGTGTGCCGGGTTTACATTCGCTGTCTCAAACTTAATTATATTCATATTTAAATTGACAAGTACGTCATGTGGTCCAATCACACTTGCTGGATTGAAACTGAACCTGAGCTTGTTTTTCATTCTGCAGTTTTAGTATTTTCTGTCTATTACGGTTTCTTGTCATACGTTTATTTGAATTCAACTCCATATTTGCAGAAAAGTTGTAAAAACAGGAACAGCCAAGCACAGTGACAAAAGCTTTAAAATCCGACAAGCAAATACGAAATTACAAGTTGTGAACCGTAAATTGTATTGTATTTTGAAAACAAAACCACAAACAGAGATTCATAACCTTCAACAAAACTTGCTTTAGAATTCCATTTGTTACGGACTCATGGAAGAGGAAAGCTTGGCTTTGGAGATGTAGTCATAAGAAAAGTGTCTTTGTTTGGAATCTTAAATTTCCTCTGTAAAGTAGCGTGTAATGTCTTTGTAGCTTCCCTCCTTCAAAGGATTGCAACATGTTTTCCTGTAAAAAGTGGCAAGGGTCATCCCACTCGCAATGACCACGCAGTCCTGGTACGGTGAGAGCGTGAGTCACGCAGTCTGGTACGGTGGCATGGGATGATCATGCACTTTCTTCTTCTCGTTCTATCTGTCTACTTATTCATTCTTCACTTGACTCGTGACAAAGTGAAAAGATTCGTCTTTGATTCTTTGAGATAAATTGTGTCGTTATATTTCAGTCTAATTATTGTTCGGAAAATTATTGTGATTCCATTTGGGAAATAAATAAAAGCTCCTATTGTCTGTTAAAATTAAAGACTCTCCGGCGTTTGTTGTGGTTAATTTTTAGTGTTTATTTGGGAAACACGCGCATTTTTGGTCGGTTAGCCATCAGCATTGGACGTGTAACGGGGAAAGGGATTATTTTAGCAGGCATTAGGGAAACTAGACATTTTTAAGCATTCATCCGTGCACCGAACGAGCTGGGACAAGTGCTTGATTCGGGGAAACCACAACACCATTATTAGAAATTAGTGAAAAATTCATTGTCTTTTAAAGACAGAAAATATTGTGGTCTGGTTCAGCTGCCCGAAGAAGCATTTGTTGATAAATGTACACACCAATCCAATTCTCACACAACACTATGGCAATAGCTTTCATTTTGATGACCGCAGCATACAAAATTTACGTTTTGTAAGCCCACTGCTTGTGTCGCTGCTGGGTGTTGTATTTTGTATTGTTCATTCAACAACAAAAACCGCTTGAAAGTGACGCGATAATGTTTCTGCAGCTGTTAACAATGAGTGAGGTAATAGCATTTACACATGGGTAGGATAACTACTTATGATATTTGGAATAATTTTATGAAGCAGTTTTAAGAAAATAAACATTAAGCTTTATTTGTTTTCGTACTTATACCTTGATACTTTTTTGCTTTGTCTTTTGGGCACTGGCGGATTACTCAGGCATTCAAAATTCCACCACCGCCTTTTCATGGTTTTAGTCAACGCAGGTTTTATTGAAACTCGAACTGTAAAGTACCTTATTCATAGTAAGGATGATTTGGATATTTTGTAAAGCTATTTATGAACATGATACGTGATACATATTACTTAATCAGTTTCAGAAAACAATATTCCAATTTGTTTATCGCAGCTTGATACGGTTTGGAAACTCCACCCATGAGTATTTTACATTAATTCAATTTATTAGCAAGCATACTTTGCTTTGTTTCGTAAAAACTATGGGAATTTGAATAGCATGATTCATATTATAACCCCACTCATGACGTAAAGCCTTCCAAGCCAAGCGCACCAACTTCAACATCCCATCTTCCATGTGGCCTATGCATGCACTTTGTGGAAAAGGAATGAGAGCTGAAAAATCTCAGCTCTCCTACATAAAACAAATGTCACTTCTTCTTCACAACTTGTGAATGCAAGTGCAGGGGCTTTTTCAGTCTTCCCCTGCACTGCAATATTTCGGCTAACAATTATAAATTATAAATAAAATTCTAACTACTTTTTCGTTAACGATAGGGTGATAAATAAATATACAAAATTTACTCTCAACATATTCCTCCAAAGCGTTATTATTTCTGCATCCTACACAACGGGGAATTAAAAGCAAATTACTTCACCCGTTACAATATGCTTCAGTATATAAAAATTATTTTCAGAACAGATATTTCATGGTGTACTGTGTCTGTTAAAAGTTCCTTTTATTTTCGCGGAGGTGAATTAGAGTTCATTCTCAAGACCACCCAAAAAGATTTTTTATTTATCAGCCAATGAGAAATTAGAATCGCCAGCTGACCACCATATGATTCTATTTCAGCCGCCGCACACAACAACAAAATTCATTTATCTAATTTCTCATTGGCTGATAAATAAAAAATCGTCGTTGGGGGTCTGGGAATGAACTCTGATTCACCTCCGCGAAATTAAAAGGTACTTTTAACAGACACTGTACTCAAATGTCACCGCAGAATAATATTTAAAAGCATTCATTTGATAGCTATTATCTTGAGAATTAATTTTTGGAAACGCACGGCAAAAAATGCTGAGTTCCACAATCATCTAAAAATTTAATGCTCAAAATCAAGACACAATAGTTGTCTGTTGTTCTATTCTAATTTCTAAAACAACTTCTATACTGTATTTTGAACAGACCTCAATTCAAAATAATACACAAACAGGCATGGTAATCATTAAAATAATTTTTGCAATACAGTTATCCTAAAACTTTAAAGTGTGACATTTAACACAAAAAGATACCTATGCGCTTTTATCAGCACATTTGATTAGTGAATGCGTCTAGCACAAGCGCTTTTGGAACTGCGCAATCATCATAAAAAATTAATAACTTATTAAAACATAACACAGCAAAAAATTACAATTGTGATTTGTGATGCAGTTTTTGATGCTTCTTTAATCCCACCTGGCTCAAAAACGATCGCTGGCATAGTTCAGTTCCATCTGGGGTAACTTTCAGATTGCAAACCTGGGTTTTTCTATTTGTTTCATGTAAAACACCGTGACGTTCCAAGCCTTCCTTGCACACAAAATGTCTATAAAACGAGCATAAAATTATAATTTGTAAACATTTTGTTACAAGCTTTCATTCAATTTATGTTATATTTTAATTACTTACTTTCCACATTTGTCACAATTAAATGATTTCACTCTGTCCTCATGAATTCTTGCATGGCTTGTCAAAATTTCTTTCTGGTTGAAGGTTTTCCCGCAAGTGTTGCATTTATAAAGTTTTCCATTTTTTTATGAACGACTGTGTTATGACGTTCGAGATTAAACGGTTTGCTGAATACCCTATTTAACAAAAACACTATTTTAATTACAAAATTTTAATTGAAATAAAACATTGAGAATTAATTTGATACCAACTTTTTGCAAACGTGACATTCAAATCTAGTATTTGTATTTGAACGCTTCCCCTTCTTTGTTTTTGTGTGGTTGGGAACATGCAGGATTGGTTTTTTCCCAGGTTTGATTTCCTAAATTGATAAAATAACACTGAGTTAATCTGGAAATTTAAAACATTGAAATTAATTTGAAAGTATTCCAACAAGTTACCTGATGAGTAAATTTCTTTGCTTTTCTAGAATCACTCGCGAGATTGTTACATAACTCAGCTGGTTGCTGTACGGCCTGATTTCTTGGCTCCCCAGTTCGATAACTTAAACGAATTTCAATAAAGCTCTCAATGCTTCTAATTTTATTTTCTAGGATTCCAATTCGTTCTTCTAATGCTATAATTTTTGCATCCTTTTCCACATTTAGTGTTTTTAAGGTTTGAATTTCTTGGCGCATAGAAGTTTCGGCATTTGTATCTTCATATGACATTTCTCTACTTTTCTCGCATATTTCCGGAAGTTCATTAGTTTCTTTTGGAATGTGCAGTATCTCTTCTTTAATTACTAAAGTGTCGACGATATTTTCTTCGGGTAATTGTTCGGCATTTTCTAGCTCTGTTACTTCCGACTTTACATTGACTTCTTCAGTTTTTATTTTATTCATACTTAAGTCAACAAGGACATCATGTGGTCGAATTACCTTGCTGGGTTTGAACTGTACTTGAGCTTGTTTTTCATTCTGTAGCTTTATTCGTTCCTGCCTTTCACGGTTTCTGGTCATACGTTTGTTGGAATTTATTCCCATATTCCAAAGGAAGTGTTGTATTGTTGTTTTGTAAAAAAAACAATCACACTGGCAAAATCTATTAAATTCAAACTAGTGGAAAATTTAAACTGGTATGTATATGTCAGTTTGTTGTAATTATTTATAAACACTGGTCAAGATTGTTGTTATATGGTGACGTAAGAACCAAACCAACATGGATTTATAAAATTACTAAAGTTACTTGCTTTTGTAATTTACAAACACAACTCATTCAGCAACTACATTCTCAAAAAACAGTATCACGACGATATGACTCAGCTGATTTAGGATGCACTTGTTGAAACATGTACGCACCAACCAACTTCTCTTGAAACACTAAGGGTAATAATTTTATTGGTGCAGAGAGTAGCGTGCATACATTTGGTCACGTAAGCCTATTCAAGGTGTTACTGCTTGCAGTTGTATTCTCTTTTCAGCTTTGCAAGAGCACACAGGTATGCAGGGTACTAATTTATGCTCCTTCATCAATATTGATAGGTAGCTACCTAAACGCTTATATGTGTTTTGTAGAAACCCTCTTTCCTTTTACTAATCTTATCGTTAAGCTGTTTTGATTTTCTGAGAATACTTAAAATACCAAATTTCAGAGGTGTTTGGTAAAGATAGATGTCAAATGGTGAGAAGGAGTTTTGGTGATTTTCACAAATTTTGGGCACTTCCTCCGATTTTCGTCAAAATTGGCACATATGTACCCTTTGGAATTGTGAATTCAAAAATAGTAATATTTTGGTCTTAGGGTGACGATGTCAGTAGAATATTGATGACCAAATGTGACCATTTTCATGTATTCGAAGAATACTAGGATTTTCGTAGTTTTTTGAAGATAACTTTTGTATGCATCCAAATCTCGAAAATCGCCGGGATGCCCATCCTAGAATATTTATTGCTTGTTTAAACAAAACAAACCTCAAGACAAAATTCGGTTCCATGGTGGAGATATTTGAAAAAATGTATGGGCATGTATACCAAACTTGACAGAATCCATCGTGCCAAAAGTGACAGAATGCTGTTTCAATCTGCGTCATCCAAATTGTCTAATTAATATACCAAATTAAAGCCAATAAAAAACGACAGGATCGTGTTTCTCAGTTTTTTGAAATACACACTAACAAGAAAGTTATGACCATATTTACAAAGTGATGGATTTTTGGACAAAATGGAAAGTTTCACTAATATGGTCATAACTTCCTTGTAAAGGTGTGTTTCAAAAAACTGAGAAACGCGATCCTGTCGTTTTTTATTGGCTTTAATTTGGTATATTAATTAGACAATTTGGATGACGCAGATTGAAACAGCATTCTGTCACTTTTGGCACGATGGATTCTGTCAAGTTTGGTATACATGCCCATACATTTTTTCAAATATCTCCACCATGGAACCGAATTTTGTCTTGAGGTTTGTTTTGTTTAAACAAGCAATAAATATTCTAGGATGGGCATCCCGGCGATTTTCGAGATTTGGATGCATACAAAAGTTATCTTCAAAAAACTACAAAAATCCTAGTATTCTTCGAATACTATGAAAACGGTCACATTCGGTCATCAATTTTTTACTGACATCGTCACCCTGAGACCAAAATATTACTATTTTTGAATTCACAATTCCAAACGGTACATATGTGCCAATTTTGACGAAATGCTCAAAAAATGTGAAAAACACCAAAACTCCTTCTCGGTATTAAACAAATAAATGAACCACCTGTGAATTAGAATTCAATAAGATTATTTAAAATTCTATACAAAGCTGATTTTGCGTTAGCTAATATAAACAGGCGGTTGAATGTTGAACTCATACGAATCCATCCTTGTTGTAATTATGCATGGCGCACATAAAGTAGATTTTACCTACTTAAAAAGGTGTTAAAGGGTAAGCTTGCGGGATATATGACTTATTAATTACCAGTGCATATCACTCGGATTAAAATAAAATAATAATGTGTCATGCAGATAATTTCTGCTAAGGAGCTGATGGGCATATATCATAAAAAATATGTTATATGATATGAATTTTGAATACAGATTGTTATACTATTCCATGTAGTATTTAAGCAGTATGAAGAAATTTGATTAAGCTTTAGAATAACTACCGGTGGTATTTAATATTTACCTCAACCATGATTAAAGCCTATGTGGGATATGCAAATTATAACTCTGGCAAAAAAACATTTGGTTTGCTACTATTTTGTAACACAACTACGTAAAAATAGCGTAACGGGTCTTTGTTTGAATAATAAAGTACTTTCTGCATTACTGAATGCATTCAAAAGGTTCAAATTTATGTCAACTTGAATTGAAAAAAATAAAACATTTTTAGGAAAGGAAAAGTGATAAACATTGCCCACCAGTAACATATTAATATGTTAAATAAATTTCCTTATTTAATCAAATTAGAGATAAGCCACATCGTGTTGATTCTATTATCAGTTAAAATATTGATAAGCAGCCTAATGATAACCAATGCAAAAAAGCAGTACAACTTTGAAAGTCGAATGAATGCCACACTCTACACTTAGAACTACACTTGTGTTGAAGTGAACCTCTGGTTGATATTTTTGAATGTATCCAGCTTTGCGTAACATACACATCTAAGGCAAAAGTGCTGAATTCTATTCACAATTCGTACTAAACCAATTTTGGCATTTGTGGTTACCTGTTGATCACATTTAATACTGACCATTTTCCAGAGTGATTACAAGTGTATTTTGCAAGTTCTGAAATATTTATTTAACAGCCTTAATTAATTTCCTGTTACCAAAATCTGTGTAATCTGGATTCTTAAGCAAAAAAGGTAAGAAATCTTGAAAAACAATAGTTATAAGTTTGGGTATAGCTCACAAATTCAGCCAATGTAAGCTCTAACAACTCACAGAATACATGAAATGCAAAGTTACGGTAATTGGATTTTGAAAACAGAAGAGTCTGAACGATTTTTTATATACAAGAACATCTTCAGTCACGGCATAACCAATTTCATTTTGCTGACCCTACAATCTCTACCTGCCAATTTCATTTACGATATATAATAATATATACATAACATTTTATAAAATATATAGTTTTCACGCATTGAAAAAAACTACCATATTTTTTTACTAAAATGTAGTAACGACTTTCAAACGTTCGAATGGGAAATGATTACTCAATCTCGAAAGCTTTACGTCAGTACCAAACTCACGGATTGCATCATCTTTTATACGTTGATATCACTGCATTGGAATTTTTCACAAACAAAACTCTTCAGATTAACCCTTGTTTTAATAAATATTGAAGCATGTAAAGAACGGGCTAGTTTTGTATGCTTAGTGTATATGTATATGTATAAAGCTGGCACCAAATGATGATAAGATAAGTTCAGTTATGGTGATGCGTACGTTGGACTACCAAACTTTTGATATAACGTATCTCATCTGTCAGTCAATCAAGCAAATATTGACAGCGGTTATGACTATCTAACTAAAACATATAAAGCTTAATCGCAAACAAATTCAAGCATACTTTCAACTTTTCCATACTATTAAAATTATACCTTCACATAGCATAAAACTGGGTGGTAGGTGGGCACATCTGATACGCTTATCTTTTATTTGAGGGAATGATGCAATTTGTACGAACAAACTTTTTACAGTTATTACGGTAACGCAAGTTGGTGTGACAAATTGTTGAAAGCATGGCATATTGGACTATATTTAAAGGGCAAAGATAAACTTGTAAAATTTAACAATTTATTTTGAAAAGTTGCTGTTACCAAAATGTGGTTTCCTAATTTCCTTGGATCACAAGTATCCCTAGCCGAGTTAATTGAGAACCGTTTTTTCATATCATGCGTTTTATATTGCTAGGGCTATTAGACATTACGTATTATAATAAACATGCATTTTAGAAACTAAAGTTCACGTTACTGATTCCAATGAGAATATTGAAACACTTGTCATTATATAAATAATCCGTTGCTTATAAAATAACAACATACATCTAAATTTCTTAAAAATATATAAGTACATAGCTAACTTTGTCTGCTGCTCATGATATGACAATTAAAACATATAAATACGTTGTGCGATACAGATGGAGGATCTAGAGCGAAATTGGATCAAAGAGAATCTCCCAGACCTAATCAAAAACACGAATTGCAATGTTTTGCTTCTGTCTTATCTACAATCCAAGGACATACTAAGTGTGTCGGATGTTGAAGATATCAGAGAGGTAATAAAAACAAATTACAATTTAACCGTAGATATGACAACAAACTTATTTTGGAACGTTCTTCCAATAGAACGCTGGAGACCTAGCCAAGGCAGAAAGGCTTTATCAAATTCTACAAAACCGAGCTGGGTCCATTGACGTTCTACTAGAAGCGTTGGAACACGTAAGGCAAACTGGTGCTTTGGCAATATTGCAAAAGCTTGCAGGTCCAAAATGGGTACTGGATCCACACAGGATGTTTCTCTCCGCAGGAGAAAATGTTTTGTCCTTTTTAGAAAATAAGAAAGACAACATATTAGTAATAAGTAGTATTAGTACAAAAATCGTCAAGGACAAAATTTTACAAAATGTACCAAAGTCAATTTTTCTTAGCAGTAGTGACGTTCTCAAGCTTGGGTTTGAACTGAAACCCTGGATACGGGTGGTTTTAACAAATTTAGATGAAAAATGGAGTCAGGTCTTAAAGAAGCTTAGAAACTACAAAGGCTTAAAATTAATATTGGTGGCTTGCACTAACAACAAAGTGCTTGAAACCATTCAAATGAAACATTGGGGTAAAATACTCAATCAAAAAGACGGTACTAGCTGGACTGACTTAAATCCAAGTTTCCAACTTCAAATAGCAAACAGAGTGAACCAAAAGTGTTTTGGGTTTGACGTCTCCAAAATATTAGAAAAATTAAAAGAAAATAGGCTCCTAGAATTAATTTACGACACTGAAGGCGATTTGTTTACATCTGGCATACAAAATATGTCTACGTATTACGTTGACCGTACAATACTATATAAAAATGCAATATCACCTTCAATCTTTGAAAAACAAACGCCTGACATATGGATATTCAAAAATATGAAAAAGGATGAACTTTCGTCTTTGGCAAGAGGACTTGAGTTTGATTTTACCTCCAGACAACTCCCTCAATCCACTATTACTAGTCAGTTCCTAATATTAAGCTTTAATACGGATTTTGAATGTATTTGCGCTAAAACAAACTCCACTGTTCATTTAATTGAAAAAGTTGAGAACAACCTATACTGGAAAGAGACTCGTGGCAATTTGGGAACTGTTTTGAATCGTATTGAGCAGAAGGTTGTGAAGAAATTTTCTGAGGCAGAACTAATAGAAGCTGCTGAAAGAAACAAAGGCGTAACAGGAAATACGGTTATCATATCTGACGCGCCTGGGATTGGAAAATCTCTTTTGTTAGAAAACTTAGGACGTCGTTTGATAGATTATCATCCAGACAGAATGGTGATATTTCTGGTATGGTCGGAATTAGTAGATAAGTTTCCTGTTGTCAGTAAAATACAAATTAAAGATATTCTTCAAGTTCTTGTTAAAATGGCTTGTAAAAATAAGCTTTCTGAATCTATGTTTCAACATATTGTTTCAAAGCTTCATATAGAACTTTTTCTAGATGGCTTTGATGAAATTAAACCAGAAAAAATTAAAATTGCTCTAGACATTTTGTCAGAGCTAACTACATGTATGCCAAAAATTCGAAAATGGGTAACTACTAGACCACATTATCAACAGCTATTAGAGGAACATTGTTCCACCATTGCTTATCAAATAGCACCTTTTAACGAACAAAATCAAATACAATTTCTGAATTCATTTTGGATGCATTCATTTGTAGAATGTCAGTGTAATCCACTTGATGTTTCTGGGAATCACATGAAATCTTTGAACGCTAACTTGCTAAACAAGTTTACCGAGAAATGTTTGTATGACATTAAAAATTGTCTAAACCAACGTGACTATGACATTGTTGGAATACCTCTACAATGTATGCTAATTGGTGTAGCACTTCAAGAAGAAGCGTACCGATACTCCATACAAAATAATTGCAATGATTTGACTTGCTTAGAGTTTTCTTTGCCAACCAATAGTATATCTGAACTGTATAGATTGTTTGTCAGTACTAAAATCAAATACTACCTTATGCGAACCCATAATTCAAAAATAGACTTAGAAGCGTTAGAACTAGTTCATTTTTATTATAGTTTGTTACTGCTTTTTCCACAGCAGATAGCAAAATTTAACTTTCGAGATAAATTAGACTCTATAAATTCTGATGATTACCTAGCGGTTGGAATATTACAAGCACGAAGTCTTCATGATGTACCAAGATTCATCCATAGAACATTTGCAGAATACTTTATTTCTGAGTTTTGCATTAAAACAATGCAAGAACCGACGGTTACAGATGTTTTTTTAGAATTCTTATTTGAAACTGTTATGAGTACTGAGTTTGCATCTGTTATAGTCCCTTTTGTTTGCACATTCGAGACTGCATGCTTTCAGGAAAAGACAGTGTGCCATTTTTTGAATTCTTCAATTCAAATTGTGATTAAAAGTGACTCTTTGTGTAACCTAGTAGAAAAGCTTGGTAAAATGTACCGCATTCCCATGAGGGTGAACCAAATTACACATGCCTCAGCTGTAGAAAATTTCGCAAGTATTTTCAACTTTTTGGTGGTTACAAACGCATTTCATTGTCACAATAATCATTTAGTCCTTGATAAGCATTTCGTACATATCATTGTATTCAAATCTGCACTTAGGCTTATTAAAGCTTGCTTCAAACTATATGACGCATTGCAGCAAAAAACATGTTATCAGCTTGATGATGGTAACACATATGTTCTTTCTGAAGACTTGAAGCAAACCTGTGTAAAGATTTGGAATGTATATGATGTGTCAACAGGTAGATTCAAATCTTTGCTTCATACAGCTGTGATACGAGGAGATCCTTCCATTGCTTTATTTCTCATTGAAAATACGGGGTTCATAAACGTTTTGAAAGATTGCCCGTTGGATTATCAAGACCTTATTCATTTCACAGTTATAAGCACTATGAATGATGAAATCGAATGATCAAATTGAAGGCAGAGTTGCCATCATAAAAAAGTTAATTGAGTTAAATAAAGAGTTTTTGCGTTTAAACGAGTATGGTTTACTAGCAAACTTTTACTATCAGGTGCACGTTCGACTATTGGAAGAACTGCTTTTGGCGGGTGCTAATCCATTATCCGAGGATAAAGACAAAAATACTTTATGGCATTTGGTTGCTAATAGATCATCTTGCTCAGATTTTTATAGGCTTCTTACTGACATAACTTGTTGCACGATTAGAACCAAAATTGTCAATGCAAAAAATAAGGACGGCAACACGGTACTGCAGATTCTTGTTGGATCTTGTGATCCCGAAGAAAAAACATTAGAGCTACTAAAGAGATGCGGAGCAGATTTCAATACTAGAAACGTATGGGGCTTTACTCCAATTTTTACTGCCGTTTCCACTCTTGGGAATCCAAAAACCATACCACTCTTATTGCAATACGGAGCTGACATTATGTCGATAAATACAGGCGGTCTCCCAATTGTTCACTTTGCCGCTTCTGTAGGCAATGTTCATGGCCTTTTGGAACTAGCAAATATTTTTTGGAAAAAAAAAGCGAACAATCCTTTTTCATGGAGGGACAGAAATGGAAAAATACCTCTGCAATATGCACAGTCTCAAGCTCCAGGGACATATGAGTATGGAAAACTACTCTGTGTGGAAATGTTGTCAAGATGTCACTCCGACAATGATTCAAGTTATAGTTCAGATGAAGAAGACTTACTCGCAACAGTTACAGATTTATCTACAACAGATACCTTCGAAAACTGGGAAGTCTTTCGTGTAATTTCCTCAAATAACGATGGACATTTTAAGCTAGTAATTTTTCAATCGGAAGAACAAAATCACCATAGCGTTAAGTTCTGGTGCTCAGAAAAACATGTGATAATCTACCAACAAAATATCAAAAAAATCAAAATTGAAAAAAAAATTGATATTAAAGGTTTGACACCGCTCGTAGAATCCATTATCCTTTTATCAAGTTTACTAAAATTTTCTTTAGGATTTCTTAAAATATTACTATCCGATGAAACCTCAGCTGCGGTTGGTGATCTAATGGTTTCTTGGGTACTTGATCAACATCTTACTGATGATTTAATCGTAGCTCACTTAGAGTGGTGCATTTCCAAAGAAACAGATGTTAGTTCATGGTCGTTAAATGGATCCCCTCTTGTTAATGAAATAATAAAAGTTGCATCATCCCCAAAACCATTAAAGTTTCTTTTTGAACAAGGAGCAAGAGCTGATAGAACTGACTCCGACCAAAACAATGCACTTCACGTGCTTTTTTATAATAGTAAGATTGAGTTTTACGAAGCCACTTCCTTGCTCATTAAAAACGGCACAGATGTTCTAAAACGTAATGTAAACGGAGATACTCCAATAATGGTACTTTTCAAAAGCAGGAGAAAATTTGATATTCATACTTATTTCCTATTGCAATCCGCAGGAGCAATTTTTGATTCAGAAATTGCTTCTTTTGCAATGAACTGGTTGGCCACCGTTTTAGATAAAGACGACACAATTGTTAGTGCATTTAAATATCTGATAAGCCAAGGAGCAAATTTATTCTGGAAAATACAGGATGACTATTTGTGTTCGTTTGACATTATCTCTAGCGCGTATGGAAAGAATATAACGGATTTGCTTATTCAATTTCAAGAAGAACACAAGACCAAAGGATTATCAACAGAAGTTAGCTATTTTCGAACACCTCATGCGTTAAATAAATCATTCAGAAAATTCGCAAGTCTATATGAACTAAAGAATACGAAAATAATTGCAATGAATATTGACGAAAATTTTGTCGTTTCCAATTTTCGGTATGATCTAATTCACTTGAACAGCATTTTAAACGAAATTTATTTAAATGACATGTCTGATATTGCCATTATTTTTGCTCACGTTATTAACTATGGCTCTCTCAAGGAACTCATATTTCTGTGTGAATGGTGCAAAAAACGTGATTCTTCATTTACCCTACGAGAATTGCGATTTCGAACTACCCAAGGCTTCGAATGGCACCTTCTCCATTACAATGTTTATATGGGTACATTTGAGTTCCTTCAGCATTTCGTTGAAAATGAAGGTTTTATGGATTTATTGTCTGAGGATTTGTACGCAAGTCTGTTGCATTCTTGTTTACATTTGGAAAACTGCGGAGTGATAATCAAATATTTGTCAAAGATAAATCCGAATTTGCTTAACGGAAAACATAACAACAAAACCCTATTTGAAGCAGAATATTTGTTTCCTTATGCTTTTGCGGCTTTGATAACAGCTGGAGCAAGAATAGATGATTTCAAAATTTCAGAATCAAATATTTTTAACTACCACAATAATGGTACTTCCATCATGCATTTACTTCCACAGTTTGTTGACTCAAACATGTATCATAAGTTTATTCTGGAAATTCATTCAAAGAATTTGCTGCAAACGTTGTTTTTGAAAACCCAAACTGACACTGGTCGCACCCCTTTGCATGATGCCTGTATTTCTCTCGAATTAAAACATGAAACGCTAAAGTTTTTAGTAAAATCCGGAGTGGATATTAACGCACAAACAAAAGCCAAACAAACACCGCTCATGGTAGCTATTCTTATGGAACACAGTTTGGGTTTTATTCAAATATTGATCAACATGGGTGCGGACCTGTCAATGAAAAATTGGAAAGACGACCAGTTTGATGGGACTATATTGCATTATATGGTTCAGTATTATTTCCAGGATTCTGTGACTTTCCTTATATTTCTAAAATTCTGTCTTAAACAAAACTTGATCGGCCATTTTAAAGCGTCTGATAAAGATGGCAACACAGCCTTGCATTATGCATTTCAGTACCAACATATCACGGCAGATATGGTACCGCTTCTATTTTCCGACAGTAGCTTTATTGGTTTGACCAATAAAAATGATCAAACAATACTGCATTACGCAACAGAATATTTAGACCTACCCGCATATGAGACTCTGGTTTCACTTTTAAAGGCCAATAACTTGTTATCTGCATACAACCAGTCGGATGTCAACGAAAACACTCCGCTGCATAGTTTAGCTAAAACAAGTGCCAAATCTGAGTTCATTGCAAAACATTTGATTGGGGAACAAGACATTGATTTTAATCTTACAAATAGACATAGTGAAACATTTTTGCATTGTTTAAGTACATACAATGTCAACCAGGCTACGTTTGAAGGTCTACTATCAGGTAAAGTGAATCTCTATACCCAAAATACTGACGGGAAGACATTTGTACATACTTTTATTGACAACAATGCTTCGCAAGATGTACATACTTTATTTGTTTATCTGTTGGATCATGGACTAACTGAGTTGCTTTTAAAGGAAACTAGTGACGAGAAATTACTTACATCATTGGAATACGGCATTTTGCAAAAAAAGATTAGTCTACACACATTAGAATATCTTAAGAGTAGTAGCATAAATCTTAATCGGGTAAACTCTAAAAATAAAACTACATTGCTTCATCTTGCTGCCAAGGTTAATGATTTTCACATCATCAAGTGTCTTATTAACTTAGACTTAGAAGCAACTCAACAAGATGACAATGGAAATACATTCTTACATGGTCTAGCTGAATTTGGCACTGCAGACTTTTTTCTAAATTTAACCAAATTACTCATTAAGCAAAAACTTACCAGTATTTTCAGCATTACTAACACAGTTGGTCAAACGCCGTTGCATACTGCTGCAGAACAAAATAATCTTTCTCCGTCTATCTTATGCCAAATTAAGCCATATTTCTTAGAATTTAATATGCAAGATGATATTGGTAGGTCTCTGTTGCATTGTGTATTTGTAGAAGGTTGTAAGCTTGACATTATTTTAGTACAAAAGCTTCTTGAGTTTGGGGTTGATCCAGCATTAGTTGATATCGATGGTGCTACATTTATGCATTATGCTGCAACGAACATCTCAAACACTGATTTCCATGTTTTAAATAAATACTTACCGTCTAAATATGACGCTCCAAAACTTTTTAGTGTAAAAGAGAATACATGTAGTTTCACTCCATTGCACTCATTAATTAGAACTAAGAAAATTTCACGTGAAACATTTGAATTACTGAGATCAATGCAAGTAGATTTTAATGTTGTTGACAAAAACGGCGTCAGTATTTTGATATATGCAATAGGAAAAAAATATCCAGTATCCACGATAAAATATTTAATAGAAAAACAATACTGTAGTGTATATTTAAAAGATATTGATGGTAGAACAGTTGCTCATTATATGTCTAACTACTTGTCAGAATATGAGTTTCATGAGATTGTAAGTTACCTCTTTAGTTGTGGACATGGAGATCTGTTTACAAAAACAGATAATTCCAACCGCACACCATTACATTGCGCAGTTCGTAGATTGGAACTTCTTCCATCTACATTGCACTTGCTTTGTGGAAAATCTCAATCTAACACTGCAAGTAACGTTAACATTAACCAAAATAATCTTCCTAATAAAAGTTTTGTAGATCTTAATGCAGTTAATATTGAAAGAATTTCCATCTTGGAATACGCTGTTCGTGGAGATAGAAGCTTAAAATTTGTGAAGTATTTAGTTGAATTAGGTGCGAAATGGGAAACAAAGAATAATCACAACAGTAATTTGGCACACACTGCTGCTTCATTTGGAAGCTTGGAACTCCTTGAATATTTTGTCGGACTTGGTTGTGACATTAACGAAGTAGATAACGACAGAGACAACGCTCTGCATTGCGTGGTTTATAACTCCAATAAAAACGTTTTCCAAATAGTCGAGTTTCTACTTCGTAATGGAATTGACAAATCCAATGTAAACAAAGAAGGAAAAACGGCATACAACTATGCCATTGAGAAAGGTATAACTGACAGACGAGTACTTAATTTATTAAGTTAGATTGTATCATTGTACAAATGCTTTTTATATGATGGATGCTATATAAATCAAATCCTTTTAAAATTATATTCCTTTATATGAAAATTAGATTTATACACTGATGGTTAACCGATTGACCAATAAACGTTTTTATGTATTATGTTTAGCGTAAATAATGGCTACATATCTGAATTAAAGTTCTTAAGTTTAGTAATTAGATACTAAATATTCTTAAACTAAGTTATTTATTTATTCGAGCAAATATCGTTGTTCAAGAAAGTAGTTGAAAAATCAGTATGATTTATAGTTTTTAAGAGAGTGTTTTGTTATTTATGCGGTTGAAGTGTTTCAATACTCCAATTGTAGCAATAAATTACCTCCAACATCAAATGAATTTAACATATTACCTGAATGTTTTAATTATTGGCAAGTTTCTATGCTGAATTTGCTTCCAAATAAATTCAGCTGCGTACTATGAATCAACTGAGCATTCATTTAGGCTAACTAAAAAATTTTTTATTACCTCCATTCAAAGGTAGCTCTCATAAAAATGAAAAATACCACTGTCAACTGCTAACGATTCCTGACATTTTAGGTTTACTTATTGAGAGACCTAAAATCAAAAGTGTTCATCTTGCGGTGGTACCAGATATCCGCTTTGAAAACTTTTATAAATCATGAAGTCCAAAGTTCAAATGGCATGAAAAATGCATGAATTTGTTTACTTATGATTGTAGTTATCAACACCTGTAAACAAATCGAAATTTGTGTAGTGTATACGCATGTTAAAATGAGAAACTAAAAGTAGCAAGTCTACTAGATACGCATTTCCTTACACAAGTAACTTTTATATTTTAAACATGTCGACAAAAAATGCAAATTTTATTGAAAGATAATTCCAGTACGAACTGATTTTAGTTTTGTGATAACAAAAATTATTGCACATGAAGTTATGATAACCTTGTTAATAAGCACATTGTTGAATTTGTACCGTGTACCCAATACCAATTTTTAAGATTCATTAGCTACTCAATAGGAAAAAAAATGGATGCTGTATTTAATAGAATATCATATTCAAATCAACTTGATCTTGATATAATCTTGTGATTTACGATATTCACTCATGGAATAATTACAGACATGTTTTGCTTACAGGTTAATCTAATATGATGGTTATGCTTTTCATGATTTTGTTCTGCAGATATTTTTGTATTCATGTAATTCGCCTAAATATGTCAACATGTATGTCAGATATGAAATTTGCTGCGCTTCGGTCTTGCACCTTTTGTTTATTCACTATTGATATTGATTTTTTGCTTAGAAAATTTTCATGATCTCAAATATAATGTCGCTAAAACAGTTGTGCATACGTTCATAACTCCTATCATGAAATTTTCAATTTTCTGGAAAACTATTTAAAACACGTAGTTGGAACAAGCGTATATGAAAATTGATGGGTCCTGTTAAATATATTCCGCATCAAAGTAGCAAAATAACACATACGGATCTGATCTGATAAGTTGCAAATTCTATCTGCGCGACCGACAAAAGCATTCACACATCCCTGCCATCCAGGTCATATACACGCGATGAGGGTTTGGCTGGTTCATATCAGGTAATTGTGCATGCACACGTCCCTTCTTGGGAACCTGGGGCAGGCCAGTTTTCTCACAAAAAAAGCATCTTATGATTAGGATACCTTCTTTAGATATTTTATACTTACTAAAATAACTCTGACTGACAGCATCTTGGGTTCAAAGGCAAGACGAAGCAACCAATCAGGTTCAAAAACAGGACATATTTCCGGAAAGTACATTTTTAGGCTTGAAGAGAGCTTGAGTTTATACCTTACGCACTCTGCTGGCTTTGGCAAAATTATATGTTGCACTGAAGTTGCCAAATGCTCTATTAAAAAGCAAAAAATATGCTGGACGTGCTTCCAAACATATTCACAAGCTAGCTTACCGGAGGCAGCTATAATAAGCTGAATATAACAACCTTGACGCTACTCACATATCCTAGCACATTGTCTGCAACCCTACAAATCTGCCTCAGTTCCAAATATTTAGACATTGTGTGTGAATATATTTGAAAGTGTTGAGATATACAGCAGTTATTTCATAATTAGTACTTGTAATACAATCTGTTTTCGTAATATTTGAGTCAAATCCATCCTGTTGAAACCGGTTGCAGCCGCGTTACGGAAAAATATAGAACACACGGCAAATTCCGACTTTACCATGCTTTGCATTGTTGAATAATATTCAATTAGCTATGCAACCCGTTAACTATGTTGTTATCGTTCTTTATGTAATATTTAACAATACGTTTTTGTTTTATTCGAACAACCATTTCCGTTTCTGTACAATGTTTATGATACAAGTTGAATTTTTTACAGAATTCGGAAAGATTAAAACATAGATACCAGATACTTTGTACACACCATTTTAAATATAACTAGGAAGGTTGCCCGGTAAAATTTACAGGGATTTATACATTTAAGAATAATTTTTAAAAAAGTCTTTAAAAATCAATACAGAATACTATCAATATTTTACGAATTTTGGCTGATTATATTTCAAACAAACTGAATAGATAATAGCTTTATTGACATGTAGCAAATCATCAAAACCTATTAGCTCTCACATCTGACATTGTACTTTAGATTTAGATTCATGAACTTTAGGTCCTTGTACGCAGTTTTCCGGTTTTTTCTTATTTTCATCATCGGCATCGGCGGAGTCGGAAATTGCATTCTCGTCCAAGAGCATGGCCTTGGTTCACGGATCTTTATGTCTTTCTGTAGTCGCTTTTGTTGGGCAAGATCTTGTGCCTGTCGGCGTCTCCGTGTAATGGTATCGGCGCTGGCCCACTTGCACACAGAATGTGTCATCAGCTTAGTCATAAAAATAGTAGGTAAAAATGCTTGAACGGTGAAGTTAAATTTTGATATTAGATGTGATGATATGATAAATGACCTACAATGTATATACGCAGCGCATTGGCCACGCAAACGCATTGGCAAATTTTCAGATTCCGGGGTAACACCAGGATGGAAACAAAGCGGGGCCTTACACAGTTGCTTCGGACATCGAGCTTTCAAATAAAAATCATTCAAAAATTATTGACACAAATGTGCACAGTTTGGCATTCGGCACCGTCGTTGTATTTTTGGACGTCTCACCGAGTCTCTGTATTTCTTGGTTGAATATGATTTCCCCACATTCGCGGCAGTAACGGTCAGTCAGCAGTTTGTATTCCCGTTAAAGGCGCGGCCACGTACTGACCCAGATCCTTAAAATTTCAAAAACGGTTGCTACAGTTTTGAACATATGGTCTTCAAATGAAATTCATGCAAAAACTATAAATTTACCTTTGCGGTACTCATTCTTTTTTTGGCCGAGTCTTCACCTTGAAAATGTTTTTTTGTGTATTTTGGAGGGATTGCTTCAGGAATTGATGACGCGAGCTCCGTTGCAGTGAGGATAGAGTCAATTTAACCATTTTACACCACTCATGTTTTGAGTATGATGATTAATGAAATATTAATCAATCTTAATGGAGTGCTTACTTAATAATCCGTCAAAACCCAACCTGTCCGTGTTGAGAATCCTGAAGGTAAATTTACCTGCAATCCTCCAATGAATCGGGTTGAACGGTAAGTTCTTGCTCTGTTTGCACCTGTAATATAGAAAACAGTCCACTCAATTTTAAAGGATTAAACAATTTTGTACCAACACACACAAGTACTTTAAGTGGTGCATGATCAATGAGTCGTTTATCCCGATTAAATGAAGTATTTACCTAATAACCCTTCAAAACCCAATTTGCCTGCTGAAACCTGTGTTGAGAATCCTGAAGACGAACTTGCCAAAGAATTGGGTAGAACAGTAAATTATTGTTCTGCTTGCACCTATAATAAAGTAAACGGTTCACTCAATTTTTAAAGGATTTAACCATTTTCCATTTTGCACTGAACGGGTGATGAATCACCGATGATCAACGAAACAGTTAACCATCACAAATTAAGTAATTACCTAACTATCCGTCAAACCCCGATTTAACCTCCGTGTTGAACACTTGACTCGCTTTTAATTCGCTCATACAATCACACAATATTCCAGTAAAGTAGTAGTTTGTTCAAGAAATTATTAATTCTTTCCAGAGAAAAAAACTCAGCAGAAAATTTTCTGCGTCAGCAACAAATATTGTACACGAACAGCACAAAAGCATGATCATTGAAAGGAATGGATGATAGTAATTTATTATGATCAGCAGCTGCGCAGCTCAGAATCCAACGTGCAGTTTAGTAGTGCGTCACGGCCATGACGTAATGGATTACTCGATGGCATGAGGTGAGTGAAATTGAAGGTCAGTAAGTGGCGCGATGATATGCATTTGGTTTGCTGTGCGTCACCATGCATTGTGATGCTGAAGCAAGCAAGTAGCAGCTGCTAATATAACAAAAGAGAGAGGAGCTTGCACAACGTTAGCAGTAACGCAAACACCCATGCCATGTACAATCCTGCACAACACATGATAAAAGGAAAAAAGTGAATCCGGACACACTTACAGTAGCGTTTTAGAGTTATAAATAGTTGTACAAGTAGGAGTATTTCCAATTGAAATGTTGGTGCTGTATCAAAACATCAAGTACGGGTTACTTTGATATTATCTCTAGATATAAAAGCTCAATATGACTGAATAACCTGTGATATATTGCCATTGGAACGGTTTTATCTGTGAACTTTTTGAAACTTTATTATAAAATACAATTGCTATTTAATGGAATCACCTGAAATGCACGTGATATTACTCATTCAAATGTAAGCATACTTTTGAATAAATGTTTTTAAGTGATTTACTATTCAATACAAACTGTTTCATTGATATTCTTTTTATCTAACATTCTAAACTTGATATTTTCACAATTGATTTTTTGACGGTTAACCGATTGAATAAATAAATAAAAGTAGCATATGACCGCTTGATTAGTCACTAAGTCACTATACTAAATTTCCATGCGCGTTTTAATTGTTTGTCAAAACAGCTGATGCATGTTTACGTGCTTTTTAAGTCATACCAGAAGCACAGGTAATACATACGCATAATTTATCCATTTCATTTTTCAACCATCTGCTCACATTGACAAAAGTACAAAAATATACAAAAGAGCAGAACCTTACATAGTAATTTAAAGATATTTGTCAGCAATTTCTGTTAGTTCGTAATACATTTTAACATATAAAAGCAATATTGCATTTCAATGAGACGCAGAGTAATATATAAATGTACACAGATGCTTGCTGCTTACTTATATTTGGTCAACGCGAACAAACTGGATGCTAACTTTTTTATAAACTAAAAATGGCTAATTCTCTGTTAATCGTAAACTACAAAACGGTTGCGTGCATGCTCTTGATTGTCACACTGACAAAAGCTAATGTAAGTTATGGTAAGATTTTTAAATCACAAATATTTTTTTCAATTAACAGATTACTTTGGTTGTTTAGCTAGACGAATTGGTTAACACCAAATTTTCCAAATCAGGATGCTGGACGTACTTGTACATGCACTTGCACAACAACTTGGCATGAGCCGCCTCAACCACCAAAACCAGATTGTGGGTCACCAATACCAGGTTGTGTAAACGCAGCTCACTGTGCTTATCCGAGTATAGCATGTTCATTGACTCCGACGGATGCTCAACGGCAGCTCTGTTACACTAGTGTAGATTGTGCAAGACAGAATTCAGAAATTCCGATTTGTGCTTGTAATGGCTAGCGTGGGATTTGCAAGATTTTTGGAAATTTTCCGGCATAAATTTGAGTTTAATTTGACCAGATTTCATTTACTTGATAGAATTTTAAAGAATATAAAATTTGTCAGTATTGCTGGGGTTTTAAAAAGCAATTTGAAAACCTTTATTTTGATAATAATATACAAAAACATAGGTAATAATAAAAAAACAAAATAATATTGCAATTGGATTACTCCAACATGAAACTTCCAAATTAGAATATTGGTAGTGAACTATTTAACTAGCAAATATAAATTGAGCCCAGAATCGTCATTTCATATCTATGTTCATCTATCTACTCTATAAAAAGTACGTTCATGATGTAAGCTTAACACGTAAGTTCATAGTTTCAGTTCTAGGTGAAGGTGAGATTTTCGAGACACGGAAACTACATTTTTCTCCACTTCTTCTATAAGAATTTCCCGTTTTCGTCATTCATGCATTTGCAATAATGGTAATCTTGTGACGAATATTCAGTCTTTAGAGCTGAATTTGTTGTTTTGATTCCTAGGAGTTGACAAGCTAGCAGCTACAAGAATGGATGTGAAAAAGATTTTTCAAACCATAAAATTATATATAAAAACCAATAAATCAAATGAAAGCAAAGAACACTCATAAATAAAAAATGATTAGCGGACCAAGATTGTTATTTGTCTAGACATTTACTGCATCTGTTTCATTACGTGTGCTGTAGGTAACTACAAATTCTTATTCATGCTTTTACCTATTATTACATAAACTCAAGCTATTCAATAAAATTCTGATTGTCATTTTCTAATTTTTCCAACCGTAGTGACAAGTCTTGAACCTTGCTGGCAAGTTCTTTGTTTTCTGCTTTCAACACAGCAATAGTGCTAACCTTCCTCTTACAAACACACAATTTTGATTTTACTTTTCTTTTAATTCGAGAGAAGTTATGTACTAATTTGCTTTGTAAAACTCTTCTGCACTCAATAAAAACAAACACGAGAGTGGCTGCTAGCCATCCAATCCCAGCTAGCGTGCTGGTTACATAGATTCCAGTCCTTTCTTTCTGCTTTATTTCCGTGCTTATTTGTCGAAATTCTGAATGCGTTTTGAGCACTAGTAAATAATCAACAAATTTGTTGAACCTTTGTTGAATTCCATTCTGGGGAAAATGTTTCATTCTCCTGATAATTTGTAGGGGAAATGAGCCATATAAGTGATACCCTTTGTAACTTTTAAAAATGATATCTTCTCCTAGATCTACGGGTCTTCCTGTTCTACTCAAATTCGTGTACAACACCAGCGATTTCATTCCTTCCAATATGACTGCAGACTTGTTACAGCTTTCTAGGTATGGAATGGCTACATCCAATATCTGATATTTAATCACCGACGCACGCGAGAACATTTTACTATTGTTCACGTAATACCACATTTGTTTCGATATACGCATTGGATATTTTTTCAAAGAAAACCAACTATTTTGTGCGTTCATTATCATTTGCCAAAGTAGAGATACATATGGAAAGTCTTCGTGAGCTGTAAAGTCGTAATCTTTTGACATGTCAATACCAAAGGAGTCAAAAGTTTTGTTGTCATTCTTTCGAAACAAGGCAAATATTTCGAATTGATGCTCAACTAGTGTTCTAAACTGATTAAATACAACGCGCGGGGGGTCAGTTGATAAATTTGTGATGTTTTCTCCTTTGTACAGGTTGCTCAAAACCGAAAATAATAAGGGCAGCACAAAGATAGCAACAGAAACTTTGCTTTTGTGGATAGATTTCTTGTTGAACATTGCACATGATTGTTCCAACAAAGCCATAAATAACATGTACAATGAGAACAACCAACTGTTTCTTTGTTTACGTTGATGTACCATGTATTTGATTACCACTGCAAGCAATACTACTGAAATTGCAATGCAAATCCAGGTTGGTACATCAAATGCGGAAATCAGCTCCCAAAATCGAACCGCCCATGTTTGGCTTTCTAAGTGACAAGCAATGAACCGGAATGTATATGGGATAGTAGCTAAACTAATTGTGTGGTATTTTGCAAGATCTTCTTCAGACTCCTTTTCAATCAATGGTCGCGGATAATTTGGATAGCTAACAGAGCCGCACTTCTTGCCACACGTGCAAAGTTTTAACTTCTTGTTAGATCTCAAGTGGCTAGGCGCGCGAATTTTGAGTGTAATGTTTGGTCCAACCATTAAGTGTAAAATGTGCACTTCAAACATTTTACTCATACTACTTGCATGTAATATATTTTGATAACGGGAGAGTTCAATTACAGCTTTTACAGACTCATACACATGTTTTGACTTAATTGCAGTTTCAATTATTTCGATTGCATCAAATTTTATGAAAGGGGGTTTTGAGCCAAGATAATTTAGAGTTTTCAGGATTGCCTGCAAATTCTTACTTGATTCTAACGATTTTCCAGCATGGAACATCAGATATGGTTTGCATGGATTGCAATATTTACAATGAACATGTACCTTTATGCCCCCAAACCCCTCACTTATAAGAAACGTGTAGTGATTGGACCTTACGAAATAGTAATCTCGCCAAACTGCATTGATCCAAGTTTGACACACATCGTCGACGCAAGGATTCCAACTTCTTTTTTGATGCACCAGAACAGAGAATTTATTTTGCTCACTTAAGTAATGCTTCTTCCAGGCCAGTGTTTAAAATGTTTCGGCATAAGTCCAGTATGGATTTTTTAAAATATAAAGTGAATCGGTTCTAGTGTAAAGAGAAGGGTTAATATCAATAGAAGGTGGAAACAGGTAGATATCCGCCTCACAGTTTGCTAGTTTGATTCTACTTCCAAACATTCCTAAATATGTTAAAAACATACACCGAGCCCATTTCTTTTTACTATGCCACTTTCTTAAAACCATTTTGCTGAATTTTTTTGCGTGAATTGGGTATACGACATTTTCTCCTTTTAATGAGAAGTATCGTAAAAGCACAATTGGATGTTGAATGACCCCTGGTTGAATATTATATCCTTGAAAATTTATGAGACGAATGATGCATTTAGAAAATGTGTTGATCATTTGTAAAATCTTGAAACTTAATTCTGAATTAGTGCGATGTAATATATCTTGAGAGCTCAGGTTTACCAAAGCAACACAAATACAAATTATGGTAACTGGATGTAGTATTTTTGCCATTTTTAGAAGACACCAACTTATTGTATTATACTTTTGCAAATGGTTGACAAAAAATTGGAGTTTGTAGTAGTGTCTCCTTATGTTAAAATTAAACTATACTGACAGTGCAAAACAATTAGTAGTTTAATAATTTAAGCGCCCAACATTGAAACGTGTATGCTTTTATCGGTTTAGGAAAATATTTAGCATCTTTTGTTTTAAATTTGACGTAAATAGACAAATGGCTGCTGCAAGTACATTATGTATAACATTCTCTGAATGTTTTGCATCCACATATCAAAGCGGACAGAATGTTTTTGTTTTTATGGTATTAATATTGATCAAAAGTGAAGGCACACCCCAAGCGCGTGCACGACGATATTATATTAATTTAATGTAAATGTACTAAGCTATCTGCAGTAAATATTTACTTGTTCATGGTGGATTTCCATTAAAAACAAATCTAATTATAATTGGCAAATGGCATGTAATTTTTTATGCACAGCAATTCAGCATATTAACACCTTGTTTATCTGACTTTATCCAAAATCTAAGAAATCCTCATGTTGGGTATACAAAGTGGTTTTGTTAACACTTCTGAGATATGGAGGAATACTTCTATTAGTATTCTAAGTTAAGGATGAATAATTATTTTGAATAAAGTTGGTCGTCAAAATTTTGGATCTGAGGATTTATAAAAAAATTATAATTGATTCAATATTTTGACGCATTAGTTTGTTTTTTTCGGCTTACTATGAGCTTGCTATGCATGATACAATATACATCAAGAGGCGAGATGAACATGATGATACGAATCAAGGACTTTTTATTGCAATCATTGACGGCTTGAATCCCACGTCACTGTATACCCAGATAGACACAACAGTCGTTTTCAAGACTATTTTGTTTGGGAGGCAAGGGTTTTGCTTGGGAACGGGAATAATGTTGTTTACCCTGACAAATTTTGTACACTTTCTGTACGTGCCTTTCCCGCTTCCCAAACAACAAATAAAACCTGGGAAATGCTAAATACGTGATAACTCTATTTGGTAAAGGCTGTACAGATTCACGATTAGGATTTCCTTGCGTAATCAAGCTGGGAAACTAGTGATTTCCCAGTCGGGAAACGAATGTTTACCAAATGAAATCCAGTGCAATGGAAATGTATAAATGTATGTAACAGAGTGTCCCGCATTGAGTTTCAGGAGGAAAGGATATTTAAATGGTCATGATGGTAATAGGATTTTTCAGGTGATTTTCATCCAAGCCGTAACCAAGCTTATTAGACCGCCTAAAAATATTCAGCTTTTTCTTCACCAACGACAAATTTGTTTGTTGCTGTAAACTATTCACTATAATTACGTCGTTAACCGCACTAAGCCATCTAAACAATCTATTTATCAAACTACACCGCAGCGTTCTTGCAAAACAATTCGCTTTTAAATACCACTTGACAAGAACGAAATCTTAATCAACTGCTAAAAGCAGACCACAAAGTACCTCAGCATTTTTTTCTCATTTGCTAAACACAAAAATATACAAGGTAATTCCAGACGTTGTAAAAAGCACTCACTTATCCACTTGTCAGATGGAATGGATGACATTCAGTATGAGATTAGAATGTACCATCAAAATGTTAAAGCAAAAAGTTATCTGTAGTCTAGAGGTTTTAGGAACATCCTTTCTTCCATTTGTAATAAACCTAATTAAAGTTTTCAACTTTGTAACAATCACACCCTTTGCCCCAGTTGAGAAACAAACTATTCAAGTTCACAAGAAAAACGAGGCAAAATTCATAAAACGTAGAGAATCATTCATTCTTCTGCTGGTAGTCATGCTTGCTCAAACTTTCCACTACATATGGATATACAACACAGATGCGTCCGACACAATTCTCTCAATCGTACTTTCCGTTGGTATTTTCCTGTGCTGTATGGCAGCCTATGCACAGTTTTGGACAAGAAACTTAAAAACAAGAAAAGCACATATAGTCCTTTTTAATATATAGCACTAATACAGTGGGAGATGCCTATGTATGCTTAAAGTCTGTTCTTTAAGTAAATGTTTGTTACATTAAGCTATGAATATTTTTATTCTATTTATCGGTTGTTTTATAGAAATTGTGCTATAAACGTATAAATAATATTAAGTTGATTTGCATAGACTAAATATACCCTATTCCAAGTTTGAAAAAATAAGTTTTTCTAATGTTTTATTTTACTAAATTGTATTCTTTCTAATAATCACAAGGTATGGTCTTTGATTTTTAATCGCAAATGGAAATGCTATACATCACATCTTGTTGAGTTTCTTACGTAAATTTCAAATCTGGCTTCAGTTTGGTGTAAGACGTAAATTTGGAATTAAAAAAAAAACTTAATAGTTACAGTAATAAATGTAAAAAAGAGCGCGCTTGACCTCAGCAGCATCCCAGGTGCTCTTCCCATCTCATACAACCCGGAAACAGCGCAGTAAAGTGCAGTGCTCTGCTGTAACGGGTCCTGTGATATTGTTCTTGTTTGTTGCTTGTGTGTGCTGTGTGTGTAGATGATAGAGCTCCCGAGGGATGCGTAAAAAGCTGATAAAGTTGTGATAAAGCGCATCTCTATTTGCGAGTAACAGTCAAATATCATATCTTGTAAGACATACTACTTTATAATATATTACGACTAGATTAGAATAGTAATCAAACGCATAACCTATAATTAATAAATTATTGATATTGAGCAAAAGATGTTTGTAATGTAAGCAAAATTATCATTTTCGTCTAAAGCTAAAATCACAGCTTGCAAATTTTACATTAAGTCCAGGATTATTTTTAGGTAATTGAATTTTAGCTAATTGTTTCTGTTGGTTTCCGAATAATTTAAACGTTTTATTAGATTGTCAGTGAACCTGACCGATTTGGCTAGGGACCACAAAAGTTTTTGTTGAAACTAGATTGATTCACGTTACGATTCATAAAAATCATGTATTTATTTAGCTTCAAAAACTTATACATTTCCTATTAAAACTCATCGGAACCGATCTGTGACAAAAAAATAAATCTCTTCCGTTACGTTACTGTCCACGTCCAGCAGGTTTTCTTAAATTTCTAGAGTTAAATATGAAATATGGATGCACTAGTTTACTTAATTGAAGATAAAACACAACTAGTTACTACAGAATCCTATTAAAGATCATTTATTTATTAAAATTTACTGAAATACTTTGTATTGCAAATTTATACTAAAGTCTTTGGTTATTACTAAACCATTATCTTCTTTATTTATAAGCACTTTCGCTTCAAAACTGTAATCAAGATTATATAGGTAATCCACTTTATAAACATGTATCAAAGTTTATTGTAAATTTGACTTTTTAAATTTAT
The DNA here is from genome assembly GCA_029691765.1 of Entomobrya proxima. Classification (NCBI taxonomy): domain Eukaryota; kingdom Metazoa; phylum Arthropoda; class Collembola; order Entomobryomorpha; family Entomobryidae; genus Entomobrya; species Entomobrya proxima. The sequence continues at coordinate 69,316,843 of CM056168.1, forward strand.
TTATCAAGCTTAAGACTGCACCAGAACATGATTTGTAAAGCAGCTTGTTTGATTGAACAATACTATGACAAATACCGGGTTTAAGTAGCAACCTTGAATATCGCATGATCTTGCCAATATTTAGCTTTACACGCTCCGCTAACTGTAATATATATTCTATCATAAAACCTATAGTAGCTATTAGTGACAAAATAAGAAAGAGAATAAATATTACACAAATATTATCTTTCATTTCAAGTTTCTTAACACCAGCCTTATCCTGTTTAGCTACAGCAATTGTGGCATTAAGCGTAAATAGCCACAAATCCCATTTCTCCCATAATTCCACAACTCCAGATTCGAGTATGTGACCTATTCTTTGAACTAAGTCATACGCTTCTACCGGCGCCATTGTAAAAATCCAGCTTTTCTTTGTTGGTGCCAATGACTCTTTACTAATTGTCACTTGTTTCATTGTAGTGCTGTTAATACTTTTAAGCTTTAGATACAGAGGTAGTATATTATTGTAGTTGTATACAAAAGCATTTTTACCACACTCAAGAATCTTTCTTTCATAAAAATTGGTATCATTTTCAACTGTTTTCCAAGTAGAAATATTATTAGGTAGCCACAGTCTGCTTTTTAATTCTCTTACAACAGTTGTATTTGCCGCAGTAACGCTATTAATGTAAGATTTTACAAGCGACAACGTATTTTTTATGTCGTCAAAAGTCAATGTGCCATCAAGATTCCAAAATGATATTAGTTTTGTCCAAGCCTCCGTTTCAATTGGGTTCATTTCGAATGCACTATAGAATGTAAAGTTATGCTGAATCAACTGGCTAAAGGTTTCTAACCTGTTTTGTTGTAGTGGCGCAGTAACGCCTTTAATGTTATCGCCTCGATAGCCATTTGTAATAACTAAAGACATAAGTATCCAGGCGCTGACCGGCAAGCGAAAATTCTTTTTGCGAACAATTACAACTGATTGTTCAAGTAAGCAAGAGAATGAGATCCAAATTCCGTCGAACATAATTGTTTTCTCGTATTTCTTAAGTTTAACTAGTACCACAGCAAAGCATACTGCAGACAGTGCTAATCCCAACCAGGTCACTTTATCATAAGGGCTTATAAGCCAAATTGCTGAAAACCCACTTGATTCAACAATACTTGAACATATAATAAAGTAGTGACCTTTTGTTTCCCTAAAAATGTATTGATACTGGCGATTGTCCTCTTCAACAAAAAAATGTGGCGTTACAAAACCTACATGTCCAACCATAAACCGAGGTTCTCCATAAGTGAGAGTAGAATTTGGAAACATCCAATGCAAAAACAAACTTGCGATGCTTAAATGTTTTTGATCTTTAAGAAACATATAGTATTTTACTGATCCCTGTTTTCGCATAAGCTTGGTGTACATCTGTGGCCTGATGTTGCACGATGAGCAGTGTAAATTCCACACAAGTTGTTTGCTGAATCTTGCAAGTCGCTGATTTTTTTCAAACCAAACAATTTGAGTATAGTGTACAACGCCGTGCATACTGTATTCTTTATATACGTAATAGCCATTTCGTCGTACATAGTTTCGGATACACATGACTGAGTCCAAAATGCAGTCGTAGTATTTTTGTACTGCTATGGTTACACACTTTTGTAGTGCTTCATTTAAAATACTAAAAATTTCGGCAGTGTCAACAAAGTATGCTGAAGGTTTGTTTTGCTCGACCATTAACAGTATTTTAGTAATTTGACAAGCACTGTATGTACCAGTCTTTTTACCTTCGTATATATCATGAATGTAGAGTACATTTGTGCTAAACGGCTGAAGTGCCGACTTTTTGTTCATAATATAAATAAAAAATCTGTTTCCACGGAAAAATTGAAATACGTCATCAGCTTCTCTTTCTATCTTTTGCCTGTTTTGCATACTTAGAGCCTGGATGAAAGGAGGCAACAAAAGTTGTTCTAAATCATTGTCAATTGGCTCGACTTCTTTGAGTTTCCATACCTTGCATTGTTTCCAAGGACTTATATAAACAGTCAGTTCACACAATGCTCTGAACTGCGGTGCTACTTTAGATTTGAAGCGAAATGGCTCGAAAAGCGTGAGTAAAGTGTCGTCACAGGAAATTGAATTGAACGACATTATGTTCTGCTTAACGTAAACTAGTTCAATGCGAATTGTGGGAATCTCGATTGGTTTTATGCTGTTATGATTGTACATTGTATTCTGAAAAGTGTAAATAATAAAATGTGAATTAGTATTCAATTGACAAATTTCTTTAAACTATGTAAGTAATTAGGCATTGCTAAATGAATTTTACTTTTCTTCTTTTTAGGATATTAATTAGGCCGTAGAATAGCTCTAGTTCACTTGATAGGCGTTCGGAAAAATCAACTTTTGTTTGAATTATGTGAATAGCGCAGCTCCTAAAAGGTTTTAAATACGGTGAAATGTTCAAATCGTCCGCGTTGGCTGAACGATATAATATGTAGATGGTTAAAATAAAACTTCCTATGTTTAGAAAGAGTTTTTGAAACATTGCACCACCAATATTTTGAGAATAATAAGTGTTATTGATCATGATTGGATTTGGAAATCAATCTTTGCAAACCCTATTTCAAGGTTTTAGGGATTAGATGTTATTTAGTTTCCAAACGCTATTAATGTATATAAGCTGTTAAAAGCGTTTATTGGAGTGGGAACGTTTTAGTTGCTAAAGAATAAATCTTTAAATACAGCAACTGTGAAAGAAATGACTATGCACCAAGTGCATTCCTCTCAAATAAAATTGATTGCAAGTTACACATAAAGTTCACCGAAATTTACACATCCAGTTTTTGTTTTTCCTGTAAGTGTTAGACGCAGTAAGCAAGTATTATGACCGGAAAACAACTCCGGGAAATATAAACTGTACGGTTCTTTCTCTTTCCCATTGAATAGTGTGCATTCGTTTCTTCAATAGCGCAGTAAAAATGCCACATTTGCACTACAACAAGCTTAAATACCAACTGAGCTCCAACGATGTGTCAAATAAATAGGGTGATAAATGTAATATAGTATGTATCTATAAGTATTAGGGGCGTAGTTGCAGAAGTAAATTTAAAATAATGTTGTACTTTTAAGAAAAATATATCATGTCTGAAGGGCGTGTACTTTGTTTTAATATGTTAATGTTGTAGTGTTTTGCTCCACGTGCGGAGCATTTCCATGGGAGTTCATTTGATAGCCTGCTTACATTCGTTAAAAATCTATTTACAGTCGGCGTAAACATATTGTCGAGGCAAATCGACTAGGCGCTTTCACAGGCGAATTACCCAGAGCACCCGATGTTCGACCTTCAGCACCAGCACCTTAAGACATCCTCCAGCACCCGAAATTCTAGCACCCCAAATACATCCTCTAGCACCCGAATTACATCTTCCAGCACCCGATTTGCTGAATTTAATGTATATCAGTTACCATGTCAAAAAATTTTCTTCACGAGTAAACAAAGCAAGCAACATGTCTATTTGTGGCAAAATAGCAAAAAGAATCCTTTTTTGTCAAATTTATACAGCAGATTTTTGGCAGACCACTCTTGCAACCTACCCCAGAACAGACAACAGATAATTTCTGTATTGTGTTATCGCTTGACCTCCAGAAAGCGTTTGATAAGGTAGATAGAAAGATTCTTTTACAAAAGTTAGCCAAATATGGAATAACATCGACTGTCTTTAACTCACTTCTTCATGATCGTAAGCAATTTGTTGCTATAAAAATAATCGAAACGAAACTAAGCAGTCATCTACGAAACAAACTGATATCGGTTTGATAAAAGGTAGCAGTCTATCTAAAGCTTGTTGAATAATTATTGATACTAAATTCAAGCTTTAGGTCTAAGACCCCCATAAACCCTCAGGACTGAAACTTGGGGTAGCTAATAAGAAATTTTAAAGCAGTTAACTCCTGTAATTTTATAATTTTGAGAAACGTTTTCTTCGAGATTCTGTGACGATTTTAAAAACATGACTTCGAAGTGTACTTTTCCGGGTACCAAAAAAGGAGGAAAGTTCAAAACTTAAAATGACCGTGTGATCCTCCAGAGCTAGAAATACTCTAAAATGAAATATGCAATATGTTTATTACTTGTTAAGAAATACGAAATGACACGTTTTGTGTATCTGCATCAACCAGTGTGTACGTATTGTAGCAGTTTATGCTATAATAGGGAGATTTTAAGCAAAGTTGTATTACACGATGGCAACGAGTATACACATGTTCTTTTTACAACTACTTTTATAATATTTTAAAGCTCGGAAACTAAGCTTTAAAACGCTGTGTAAAAGCACTTTCAAACACAACCCCTTGTGATTTTGTAAGCGTTTATGTTTTGAACCATAATTTTATAGTTCCTTTCCAAGATTTTGCAAAATTGCATAATCTTTTAACTGTCGCCAAAATCTTCACACAATTTTCAAATCCAAAACTCAATGCACTGATTTATGCAGTTTTTAGCGGGCAACAACTTCGTATGCTATGATGGTTATACTCTGCTTTCTTTATTGGAAACCCATCAGTTAAAAAAAAGCTGCTTCAAAAATTTATCAAAAATTTCGGCATTTTTAAATCTTTGCCTGAATGCTATTTAAAAAACTTTTCAGACAAGATCATTTGTGGTATAAACACTGCACTAAATACTCTTAGTAACAACAGATATGTCCAGTTCTGTGAGCTCGTACAAGTCTTGTAAAAAGAGTTTGATTGTAGTATCAATAATAATTCAACATGTTTTCGTTTGTTCTTCAGCCTAATGATCTTCAGTTAAGAAAAGAGTAATAATATTGCAGTGTTTATTCAGGAGTTTTAGAAAAGAAAGTTTTATGGTATGAGTACGTTTCCAATTTATTTTTTGCACTTTTCTAATGACATTTTCAAGTGAACCATTGGAATCAAGATTTTTCTGAGCTGAACAAACTTTTTCACACAATACTTGGATTATTTCCTACTCTGTATGAAAATTATTTGTTCAATAACAACTCATTTCA
>CM056168.1:69321952-69380952 GCA_029691765.1 Entomobrya proxima
ACGTAAACTAGAAAATATTATTTATGTTGAAACAACCTAAACTCCGTCTTATTTTTCATATTATGCTTTATATAATTCATATAAAAGACAATTGCACTATAAAGTAACTAGTGACTACATAAGTTGCTCCAAAATGATTGTAAGTAACACCATGGACAATGTTTGTTAAAGTATAGATTAATAAGGACAATCGTAAATTCTATGCTGGTTTGGATGTTCGCGGAAGATTTTGCACTCCTTTTAATTACAACGCACGAATTTAAGTACTTTAAGTATAAATGTGCAAAGAAACCTTTTTCACATTTTAAGGGCTTTAGGAATACAATAGGTTTTTTGCATATTGATACAAAATAGAAAGTTTGTTTGTGTGCTGAAGTTTTTGTATCATTTCAATAATCATCACAAGCAATCCTATTACATAGCCTACACACGGAATCAGACATATGGACTTGACATCCTGTTTTTTCAAAATATTTTCCTTCATTTCTTTTGTCTCATTGATGAAAAACTGAGATTCATAGGTTCCAAGGTACTTGATACGTAAATTTATGTAATCTCTCCACCATTTAATAAAACCTGCTTCTGTGAAGTGCGTTGCCCTCTTTAGAAACTGCAAAGGAATAGGTCCCCAAAATCTGTACGTCGGAATGGTTTCATACAGTACATCTTCTCTTAATATATACACAGGATACCCTTTTCGTTTCATTTCGTAGTACAATTGATAAGCTCTGTTATCATTTAGTGCCACTGCCACTCTATTGCAAGCAGTCATATGTTTGGGAACCAATGCTGCTACAGTTGTGTCATAGACATTCATATTGTCAATGTTTGACCAACCTGGGAACATTTTCGTTCCATTTAGGTACTTTCTCGTAATATTGCTAAGTTTCATTTCACAAAGTCGCCTCCATTTTGAGAAAGGTATGCTAATAAAATGCCAGAAGTCTGATACTACGGGGAAAGCTTCATGTTGGTTTTCTTGATGGTAGCTCCGCGAATACTCAATATCATTACCCAAGTTTTTACCAACATCACGTGGCGTAGAGTAGATGTTAAAGTTTTCACCCACTAGCCGGCTCCATGTATCAAATGGAACAAGACCCGATGGTTCTATGAGTTCGGTTATTGTATAACTTTTAAACTCGTTACCAATCATCCATATCAGCAATGGTAGAACAGTTAACATTCGTCGGTTCCTATGATTATCCCAGAAATTGCTTCCCTGATCAAGTAAAAGAGCTACCATGCTAAAAGCGTTTTGAAGCCAAGTTTGAATCCCGTTTTGTTGGTTTAGTTCAGTGCAGATTAGAATCGCGTTAGCTAATATACCAGCCAAAAGGCATGTCCAGATGTAGATATCAAAACTGTCAACAAGCTTGGTAAGGGTGTACGCCCAAGGAACTTCTTCAAAATGGCAGCTGACCACGAGAAGTTGATTCCGTCGAAGATGGAGTGCCGGCATTTGAAGCTCAGAAATAGAACGACTGACACTTCTAGCAAGCATACTGATAAAGCCATCACGTAAATGCCCTTTGGATCCGCAATAACGATGATAATATTTCAAAGTTCGGTTTCTTACATCTTCGTAACTGGTGTCAACATACAGATTCACTTTTTTGTCAAGAATTGTTGAGATAAACATGAGATCTACAAACCCTAGAAGCTCCTCGTTTGTGTACCATCCTGATTTATGTATTCGTGTGATAAGTCTTTGTCGTGAAACTTTATGTGTGATGTGATGTGTATAGGTCTCCTGTAATCACAAACTCTAGCATTGGCGGTGCACGTACGGATTTATAAATCTGCTTGAAATATGATGCAGGATGCTCAATTCTAAAACTGTGTAGTTTGATAAGGCCTGTGGGATAGCACCGTTTGCAGTTGAAGCAAATGACATACATGTCTGTAACGTAGATATCGTTAGTTTGTTCTTCCGTAACTGGTTTTATATCCCATATCACATATTGACGGTGATAAACCGAAAACCAAAACGAGTTGAGCATTGCACCAGTCCAAGATTTGTACATTTGGTCACCGTTTTTGTTTTGTTTTGAGGTCAGACTTGTTACCAAGATGTAGTACTGTGGCTCTGTTACCAAATTGTTTTCATGTGTCATTTTGTTTATTTCCATTGGTTCCTCCAGAACAAAACCAAGTTTGTTGTGCTTCCAGTACATTGTTTGGTCTTCGACTGCAGACGGAGGCATGAAGTACAGGACTGCTTTGCAGATTTCCCTGTGTCTGGGCCACACAACTTTGCTGCTTACAAATCCAGAGAATGAATTACGCTGACGCGTCATATTTGCATTTATCATTGTAACATTGTTGCTGTATGTTATTTTTTCAGCTGGAACAAATTCCTCAAGTTCATTGCTATATGCATATTTTACAAGCACAATTGGATTGTGTACAATAGCACTAATGTGTACTCCTTTAAAATTTATAATGAATATGTTACAGTTTGGCATACTGTTGATGTAGTGACTTATGCTATAATTTTGTAGTATCTTTGGGATAAACCCATGAATTGTGAGGCTAAACATTACTTGAAATAAAAACGTTTTTAGCAACGTGAAAGCGTCTGTACTAATATGACCAATCATTTTCTATCAGTCTTTGATTCTTAGAAATAGAACGTATTTTTGTTTAAATTGCAAATGCTTCTGAGCCTTACAAAACATTTGAGAAAATTTACTCTCGAATTTGTAAAACATATGAAGAGGTGGTTTTCCAAACGCCACAACTTGAAAATTCACATTTTACTTCACACATTTCTTGCGTCGGTCACTATGAAATGGCAGATAGTCGCCTCTATGATGGTTACATTCGACTCTGCTTATATAAAGCATTATTGATTTTAACTCTGGTAATTTTACAATCGTTTGTAATTTCCGCTTATTCCAAATGAGTAATTAAAAGGTTTTGAGACTTACGGAAAAAGTTATTACAAAGGTTATTTCCTCCACAATAATAGCTGCCATAATAGAGATTCTCGTGCAAAAAAGGGATCAATAATTGTAATTTCTGCTGGTATTATTAAAGCGTTTTTACTTCTATTCGGAAATGCTTTTAGTTAAACTTAATTTTTGTTGAAAATGGAAAACTTATCTGAAAATATGGAAAGCAAAGCCCACATGAAGAAATACTTGCTACCATAAAATTTCATTGAGTGCATATTGCCTGAAAAAATTGTAAGCAATTTTATACAGTACTAAGTCTATTCAATACTCTTTATATTATCATGTATATATGTTAACAACTCTTGGTTGATCATTACAACCATTACGATTTAGTTTAGGTTAATATTGCGCATTGTCTGGATGTCTTAGGTCTTGTGAGCGTTCTCTAAAGTCACAAAACCACAAAACTTACGGATTTTGCTCTTTTAATGCCACTATTTATAATAACAATAGCTGGAACCACAAATTAAAGTTAGTGAGTCTGAAATTGTTAAAATGAGCGAGTTCACTTTTGGTTTTGCGACCAGTAATCACTTGACTTTAACCTTCAGCTTAAATTATTTCGTTTTAGGTCATCAGTACTTAGAAGTCGTGAAAACACAGTTAATTACTGAAAACTTTTCAGTGAAAAGGCTACGAGCGTATCACATTTTGACAGCGCTAAGCTGAGGATGTTGAACTCGCATGCTGGAACAACGACAAAGGTAAACAAACTTAGGTAAATGGCTAATACCTTTGTTTACGTTTGTAATATTAGTACAGTTGCAGCACTCACGTTCTTCTCCAACAACTGTATCCACCGTTTTAATGTTTTGATGCCAGCAACAATTATTCACGTCTCTACTGTATACAGATGAACGTCTTTTAATAAAATTGAAAATATATTTTCAACAACGACTTATTAATGAGTAAACCACTCTTGCATCAAAAACGTTTAGGCCAACTGCTGAAAAAACGTCGTTTCAATTTATATCAATACAGCTAACCTAATCAGTACAAATGGCAAAATTCAGAAAGCGTAAGATAAAAGTTGCTATGTCTACATGCGAAGAAGTATAAGCGCCTGTTGGTGTACACTTTAAACGCATTGCATGTGAATATTTGATTGATTTTCATGGACTCTATCTATGTCTCGTTTGTAAAATACATAAAGACACAACAGGTTGACCATAACGTTGACAAAGTTGTGCAAATGTGTAAAAAGTGGCATATGGTTATCACCATAAAGTTAGTGCTTATCTTTGCAACACCATTCGGATATTGATTATAGTTTATTGTATATACACGTAAGAAGAGACGATAAAGTATTAGATGAATACACTCCAATGTTTTGATTAGGTATACATAAACCAACGCAACAATATTTAATGTCTGACAGTAAAAACATTTGGCTGTCGTTCCTTGCGTGTGTAGGTATTTTAGAGGAGAGCTAATTTAAAAAAGCTAATTCCTCATGAAACATATTCGGCATGTAAATAGTAACAGGAAATTGATGGTTGGAGCAAGTATAATCTATTTACTTTGATGGACATAAGGCGTTTCTCCGTATGCATGCATCTAAACCAGTATCCGCTTTTTTAGGCTACGATATTTCACACGGACCCTCGGGATATATTTCTAGACCATTTTTGTTTTACTGAATAGGTATATTATATATAGGCAACCTATTTTGTGAAAATTTGCCATAGCATTTAACAGTAAGTGGTTAGCAAACTTAAGTAAATATGAGGGTCAAATTTATTCATGTCAGTATTTCCGTTTAAGTTGCCGTTGGAAGTTTTACGTAAAATCTACACACTATACAAACGTATGATTTATTTACAAAATGTATTAATGTTTTACAGGAACGCAATTCCAATTTGCCCGAAACTATCGGACAAATTTTGGTGTAATCATTTTGAGCAACCCTTTATTTATATACGGAAGGCGCGTGTTTGCCCTAATCTAACCTGAATACTTTTACAGTAATGAGCTTTTAGATTGCTAATTTTAGTCTGCTTTTGGTACGGGTATCTATTTTATATGGAAGTAATTGTACTACACACTTCACTAGGTTGGCAAAACAAACGAATGCTTTCCAATAAAATATCATCCTAATAAGGTACACATTGCCTGGGTATCTGCTTTCATAGTTTTCTAGGATACGTGTTGATCATAAAACTTCAAAATGTTTTCGTTTTTCCACATTTTTATTTGTTTATACATAGCTGTCTCAATTAAAGTCGGCAAAGCGTTACAATGGGAAACAAGTTGTGCGTCGTTGGAATTCAGAGGGTATAACTGTCTAAAAGAAATTGAAACTTTTGGATCGCAACCAATTGACAGAGTCAGCTACCGCATTGAAAACCTAGATGATATTTTAAAACCTCTCATTCAACAAAACAATCTATTTGTGTCCATAGTAAACTATGCTGAAGCAGATATTAAACCAATGCAATATCCTATAACACTTAAATTTAAAAGTTTTCTGGGCCTCCAAAAACAAAACAGACAGAGTAACATAAGCCAGTTGGTAAATCACAACTTGGTAGATCAAGCCAAAAGTGTAGTTGCTTTTGGTGATAATATACATCCAAAACTTTTGCTTAGCCGACCATCGCAAGGAAGAATACAAATTCATTTGTTTATTCCAAACTATTTTTTACATATTCAAGTAAGGTGGCGCGGGAATGAACAATTTCATAATGGAGCCTTAACCTTATTGTCATCGCCCGTATTTTTCTTTTTCATTCCACTTCAGAGCTTTAAATGGAAAGTGCACACAGACAATTTTCACCAATACATTCATGATATGTTACCCCCACGTATGTTCATGGACTGGGATACACCTAATACACATGGAAACTTAGAATCGGAGCTGGTCTACCTTATTGTTAGTATGGATTTGCAACGTAAATCAGCTACTCATGTTAATGTCATTACATACTGTTACTTTCGCACAGATCACCATCCTCGTGAAATAAAGGCTGAGTCGCTTACAATCCAAATGTTTTTAAATATGAATCGTACCTATTTAGCAAACTTAGTGAAAGATACAGTCAATGCCCATTACGCTGTGGATAAACCTATGGAACAGTCGGAACCTTTTGAATTTTATAACTACGTTGACAAAGCTTGTCAACCGCAAGAATTTTTAAGACCAAAGTCGAGAACAAATATAGAACATTTTTATCAAAGGTTAGCTGACCTAGTGCTTTTGAGTTCAAAAAGTGCAACCTGGCATTTTGTGGATACCTTAAATTTAGTGTGCTCAATGTGCATAAATAACGGAAGCACTGGTTGGTTCAAACTCCCTCTGGAATATGAGAAGTGTCTCGTTTTGTGGAATAATAAAATGAATCCCAGACTTAAGTTGAACATGCATTCAAACGAGTTGGTGCATACAGATCAAATTGCATTTGAAAACAAACTGAGCAGAATGCGTATTTTGTCGTGTGGACAACGAGGCTTGAAATTGTTTGCGTTTCAGGCTTTTGTCAGCGTGTTTGAATTTCCCGTGTGGATTTGCATATTGTGCCTGCTACTTTGTTACGCGGCAATAGTAAAAGGTACGTTTGCAACCCAGCAGTACTCTTTAAAGTTGCTCCACACGGCGCTAAGAACTTTTCAAATCCTTTTGGAGCAAGGCAATCCCTTTCCATCTTACATGGAAACAAATCCCATATTTAGATTAATGTTTTGTGGGTTATTTTTGGGTGGCCTTGTGATAAGTAACGCGTACAGAAATGATAATGTTTATAACATGGTGCTACCAAGAATGCCTCTTTTATACAAAGAAATCGAACATTTGGTTAAAGACAATTTTTCAATATTTGGCAGAATAATGGACCTAAGTCTTTACCTTAGCGATGTCAGGGTCCTAAGGTCAGTGGTTACAAATCATCGAATTGAATTTTACGAGGCACCAATTGAAGGTATTATGGCTCATGTTTATGCTAAAACCGAAGTACTAAACAACAAACCTTTGTCTAATCTTCTGCTGAATTCGTCAATGTATCCAGAAGCAGTACCAGAGCTTAAACGTGTTCTGAAACTTCTAGAACCCGTGTACGTACTGATGAACATAGGTTATGGCAACGTTTCTCTAACGGACAAGTTAGGAAACTTCATCAAGAATATGTTTATTGAAAATCAGGAAAAGTGGTTTATGGGAGATCTCATGGCATGTAGAAAAAGAGCGTTTGCTTTGCCCGAGTACGTAGCCAACCAGTATGCAGAAAAGTTGCACAAATTAAACAAACATCTTGTTTCTGTTGGATCTGAAATATTTGCACGCAATAAAGTAGCCCTAGTGTTTTATGGTATTACTTCTCAAGACACGATGTTTAGAATTAGTGCTTTAAAGGCATCAGGGATTGCTGATTGGCTACCATTTGTTGGATCTGATATGCATGAGTACAAACAAAGTACAGGTAATGTAACAAGTGCTTCTATCAGTGGAAATGTTGCAGTGATATTTATATTGTTTCTGTTTGGAGTGGGACTTGCCTTCATAGCATTTGTTATTGAAACTTTTAAACTTATAGAATCGACATCACAGCAATCAGAAGTTTTAGTAACAAAAATCTTTCAGAAAATAAAACCGTGTATTTCATGCCATTGGAGTTATTCTAAAAATCGGGTTTTCCGATTTGAAGAGGATTTGCCAATATTTTTGCCATGACTGTGTGTACCAATTTTGTTCTAAGTATAGATGTTTAAACTATACTAAACCAATTAAATCCGTTATTTACTTCGATGGTCAAATGCGTAAACTTGATGAATTTACTAGAGTGGTATTTGGTCTGGTTTTTGCAAAAATCCCAAAAGTTTAGCTGTTACGAAGAAATAATGTGAATGTTAAATTTAAATTGAGCTATCAGTTACGTTCATTCAGAAAATGCTCTAGTGCATCTTCAGGGTATACACATATCAATGTGAATTTGCATTAATATTAAACGTATGTGTACACTGAAATTCTAAAACTTAAATTTTGCAAAGCTTCATTGCTACTTTTGCAAACCTAAATATTTTGCTTACATGTGTTATCATACCATGGTTATTTTTTGTATTTTGTCTTGAGTAATGCGGTTTGGCTTCACGAAGTTTTTACGTTTTATAAGGAAAAATATTATATAATGTAAAATATTGAATATGAAAGCTTGGCTAGCTCGGAGAGCATGAGAATAGGTAAATACGGAGTCGCAGGTTCTAATACGATAGGTAAATTGTTTTATTTAGGAAACATAATTTAGGAAACCCAAGACACACATTTAGATCCAATCCAGGCTCTAATTGTTGAGTACGAGAAATAGGGGCAATCCAATACAGGATTCTCCACCTACTAGAAATCCCAAATCCAGGGACTCCTACAGAGAGGCAAGCCACTACCTGGCCCTGACCATCGTCTGTCCCGCACTGCACTTACAAAGATAAGTTCGTGCTTTTATATAGTTACAGAGTTCAGGTTTTTACGCCTACTTATCGTTCGATAGATTTTAGGAAGGAGTAATTTAAGGTTCTCATCATTTAGACTAATCAATTTCAATTGCCAATTATTAAATTAAATAAACCCAAATCTCAACATTACAATATTCCGAATAAAACTCCCTTATAGTTTTTTAAATATATCTATTGTGTATTATTATCTTGTCTTTGTTACTTGGAGTAAAGTATAGTACCTCATCGTAAATAACAATGGTTTTGAGAATAAAGAACCTAGGGCTTACTACTTCTAAAGACCATGAGAAAACGTATATCAATACGTCAACAGAGAAGATCTATTAAACAAATTCATTCAAACTTTCAAACATTCATTTAACACCTTACACCGTAACACCGTACCACCAAATCAAACATTGTATATGCGAAAAAGTACAAACGTTATTAAAAATCTGTCAAGTACACCGCAGTTATGTGAAGTAAGCTGCACATCGAAAAAGTTTTTCTTTAGAATTGAAGATCGTTATACTCCCTCTACTTGCGATAGTATCAAACACAACGAATTTGTTCTAAATAGTCGACCATGGAACGTTGAAATATTGTTAGATGTTTTCATTCCTGATGTTATCTATAATAAAAACTCTTCAAGATATTCACGACAATATTCCAGTGTGTGGGAACATAACACTGAAGGTTATCAGTTTTGTGCTTATTTTAGGGAGGTGCGACGTCACATTCGTTCATTTATGCCAACGATATTTATAATCCTTTACGATGAATCTAATTCCTTTAGTATTCGGCAACATAATATTCAGCAATGGATACGCGAAATGTCACAATACCAATTAGGACAATTTGCTTTTCTATATGATTTTTTTGGAATAGAGTACAGTCGAAATCAGACGACGAGTCTTAAATGGTTCATACCAATTGACATACACACAGAAAAATATTCTCACGCTCAGCTAAACTATTTGGAAATTTCTGTGAACCATAACTTTCTGCAGGATTATTTCAACCGTTCCTTAAGCTATGTAAACAAGCAGAGAAATCAACAAAGATTGCATTTTACAGTTGTGTTTAATTCATACACTCAAGCGCAAGCTGGGCCATATATGGACAGCTTTGATGCATGTTTGCGCGAGCCTTCATTCAGTTTGGTAAAGTATATTGACAAAGAACATTTAGAACCAACCCAATACACAGCAAGAGTACTTCAACATGTACTAACTGAGATACTTCAAAATTACACTTATTACAGGTATGGTAGTAGCCAATTATGTGTTAACGGATATTCTATAGCTTCCAAAGATCCTGACATATGGGATCAGGTGTTATCAGATTTACACTTTACATGGGAATCGTCAATTGGAGTTCCTGTAACACCACATTTTTTGATAGACCGTCCAAATGAACTACGCATTATTTCTTGTGGAACTTGTGCTAAGGAACCACTAAGTTTTGAACAATTTATAAAAACATTTAAATGTACGTGGATTCTAATTGCTGTAGCAATTATGACTGTAAGTTATGTTTTAAGTGCTGATATATTCCAAAGTACACCAAGCGGTGCAACAATTAATATAAAGCTATTGTACAGCTTGAAAATATTACTGGAACAGGCTGTTAATTTACAAGCACGGTGCCTCAATTGCAAAACGGCTTTCAGTTTTATTCTAGCGGTGTACGTTTTAATGTGCATGGTAATTAGTAGCGCTTATAAAAGCAGCAATATACAGCAGATGATGCAAAAGAGGAAACCTCTAACGTATGATACGTTGCAACAACTACTATATGCCAAATTCCACGATTACACAAGGACAAATAACGTAAGTCTTCACACTAATAGTGCGGACTTTGAATATTTTAAAGATACTGACTACGAACTTGTATCAAATGGAGCTAAAGAAATTTTCAACGGAACTACCAATAACGGTATAATGGCTTTACAAACGGAAGTAAGTTATTACTCTGATAATATAAATACAGAGTTGACCAACATGAGTAGAAATTTGCATCAAAAGTTACTGTTTTCAACTTCACTAGTAACACAAAACATTTTGAAAATTGTATTGAAACAATATAAAATTAGGCCAATTGATTTCCGAATAATACCAAACAACTATACAAATGCTGAACAAACTGCAATGGAGCAGGAACTCTTTCGTTGTAAAAACGTTTCATTAGTTATGCCGTTAAAATTATGCAACAAACTGCTGAAACAAAATAATAAGCTACACATCGGGAAGGAATCATACTTTCTTGCAAACATTGTTTGTGTGTTTACTGGACGACTTACTTCTGCTCTTGTTCAAAGACAAAAAAAGTATACATGAATCAGGTATATGGAAATGGTGGGACAATATTGTGAGAAAAGTTACAACACCAAAGCCACAACCTGATACAAGTTTTCAACCGAAAAGAGTTGAGCTGGATGGAAACATTATGGTAGTTTTCTTGGGTTGGTTAGTTGGGCTACTTCTAAGCTCGTGCTGTGTAAGTTTTGAAACAGTTTGGTGCAATGGTTTAAAACTATTTAAAAATGTAAAGGTTTCGTAATGAAAAAACGTATTTTATGTTCTATAGGATGGTATGCGTACTACGCACAAAAATGTTATCAAGATTTTGTGTAATATAATATATTGTCAGAAAGCACTTGAATGGAAAAACAATGCATAATATGCCAAATAGTCGGTTACGATTAATTACTCAATTGTAGTAAGTTCTGGCTTGTTCAATAATACCATTAAATTAGTTTGTGTAACCTTTTCAAAAATTCTTTTCCGTTTTATCTTATGTTAATATGATTTACGCAGTGAGGATAGATGTCATCCAATTTTTACAAAATGGGAAAAACATAAACAGAAAACTGGACAAAGTTCGGCGGGAATAAATCAGAATAGTCTCAATGATATTTAACTACTTGGTGCGGGCGTTAAGATATTGTGCTTACTGATACTAGAATTAATATTCTGGGCTCAAATAAATCTGGTTAAGGAATATCTTCGCTGAGTAGGCTAATATCATTTCCGCAATCGGGTTTGGGATAGTTTGAATGTATCATTTCACCAGGTAGTCGAAACACAGACAGGTAGTTCATTGGACAGGCATATTAACACTGTTAGCGTTTTGTTTTTTTAAACAAAATTCACCTTAATTAGATAAAAACCTATTTTCATATTTTCTGGTATCAAATTTTAATTTGGCCTATGGAAGTTGTATTAAGCCAATACATGTTGTGTTGATTCAAAATAACATTTTTGTCAATTTAAAATTTAAAACTATTTCTGTAGTACTATCAACTTTGAGGAAAACAAACAAAGTATAGCTTGCTGATTTATATGGGTCGTATTATCTATCCTGAAGAAACCGGGCCATTTGTAAACTAAATATAATCCAAAAGCGTTGTCATATTTAAAGCTGTTTGTTAACTCTTGACAGGATGTAGAAATGGAGATAAACATGTTTACTTCAGTTTAAGTTAGCACGTAATTTGAAGCTACAATTACATTCAACATTTGGTTTCAAGAAATAATCAAAAATAGGACATATATTTATCAGCGTGACCATATATTAAGCCGATATGGCGCGTGGCCATTCAAAACAACATGTTTGTCAATTATAAATAACTCACGATTTTATTCGAATGTTTTTGTCTCAGCCAAAGAAGAGAAGAAAAACCATATCTCCATTGTTTTTCTTTATCTTGATTGTTATCAAGATGGAAATTGTCTATGAGTAAACCCACGCATAAGGCATATCCGGTGCCAAATACCAAGCTGTTTGTTAACACGTCAGTGAAGTTTGTTTTAAAGAGACAAACATGTTTATTTCAGTTTTTCTCCTGATTGCGCATTTATTCCTAATTCAACATCAGCGTTAAAACACACATGTACATAACCAAATGACTTGGAACAATTTTACAGCCAAAGTACAGTAAATTTCTTATAAAACCTATTTCCAGTAAAAAATTAGATTACAACACCGTGTGCAGAGAAGTTGGACATCCTGCTTTCGCGATCTTACAATAATTTAGTTTAAGATCCTGAACCGTCTTCTATCTATACATTTGCATGTACCACAATTCGGGCATTTATTTCCCAGATACATATTGTAAACTTTTTACTCAAAAAGAAATCTCTTTTTGAATCTTAAAATCAAATCAAAGTTATAGATCAGATATCAAATTATTTAAAGACTTTTAAGGTCTTAGACCATTTAACTTGTTTTCGTATTTGTTGACACTGTAGAAACAACACGTGTTGTTAAAGGTTAGCAAACGCAAAGCTTCAGGTTGTGACCTATTTAAACATTTTTATTTAAGTTTTAATTTGCTGTGTTTTGAAAAATCTTGTCAAGATCATTAATAGTATTTTTGTGGCATAAAATATGTTGTTGTTAATACTTCTTGTTGTCGGTGCAAAAGCCGACACATTTTCAACAAAAGACTATTGCTTCAATAAAATCCATACAGACGTAATACTTCCAATCATGGAGGTTATCAGTCCGTTTGAAAGAAGATACGAACCGTTTCTAAGCTCCATTCAACATAACGCTTACAGTCAAGGAACATACATTCGACAAATGGTGTTTAAGAATTATTTCCATGGATTAGGAGTTGAGCACCCTTACAAACACACCCAGCCAGATCACATAATACTAGCTTATATACCTGTAAACTCAAAGCAACGGGAAATTGAAAATGTGTTCAAAATTTTTGGTCCGTTGACCGCCCATCCAAACAACGTATTCTTGCTGCTTACATGCAGCCAGACAAATACAAACTCAGCTATGGTAACACTTTTGAAGGCACAGTTGAATTATCCTGCATTGAAACTTATTGTTCAAATTGGATCAAGTAATGAGTGCAAATTTGAATTAGTTTGTAATAAATACTGTCAAAATACAGTAATGCACTGTTCAAGTATAATCAAATTTATAAAACACCCAACTACAACCCATCGTGCATTTTTTAAAAATGCTAATCGGCGTAGGGTTGATGCTTTTGTATTTCTCAAATTAACGCAGTATTTCCCTCCCGCAGAAAAATATGAAGATAAAAACTTTCAATGTGCACGTCTTCTCTTTAAAGCAAACCACGGGAAATTTTGTAATCATGCTGTAATGTCCACGCTACTTATCAGAGATTTGCATAATATGACGTTTAATTTTGTGGTATTATCTGAAACCAATGGCTATTTAAGGAATTCTTCAAAACAGTATCTATACAACCATAAAGATTTTCAGCGTATATATGGAAATGTGTCTTCGCATTATTGGATAAAAACTGGGATTCAGTATTCGGAAAGCTACATGGGTCATCTTATATACTGCCACAGTTTTCAAAATAACAGGAACAACCAGCAAATAGATTTTCTTGTATGGCTATACGCGTTACCACCTGACACATGGGCGACCTTTGTGTTTTCTGCATTACTTATAAGCTTTGTGGTTTTGCGCAAATTTCGTTTTTCTGATCTACCTCAGTTATTTGCCTTGTTTATTGGTAACACAAAGCCACAACGTTTTGCTGGCTATAAAAAGTTAATTCTGTTTCAATTTCTTGGAATGCTGGCATGTAATTTTTATGGCAATGGAACAATAAGTGTACTAACGGTTCCTCCTAGTGACGTAAATATTTTTGCCTCGGTAAAGCAGATGATTGAAAGTGGTTACAAAACCCTTTTTGATAAAAACTGGAGTATTCTTGAGTATCAATTTTTTAAATCGGAGTTCAAGCGTGCCGGTTTGTACGACAAACTGGACAACTGCTTTTACGATATTCATCCTTGGACATATCGTAATCATTTAGGAAACTTTATGTTACAACGCTTTGCTCTGTTTTCTGAATCCCCGTCAGATGAATTTAGAATACTTCAGATAAAACAGAAACTGATAAAACAATACGGTTACACGGATATTCAGTGCACAGTGTTGCAGCAAGATTTTAGGCCAATGCTGTCGTTTTTTGAAATTTACACCGTAAATAGAATGTGGATTATGGAAACTTATGCCAATCTTCATGAAAATGGTCTTATAAATTTTTGAACGAAGTGGGCTTTTTCTAATTTATATGCTTACGAAAACTTTACGCAGGATGGTCTTTACAGTCCATTTCCTATTCATGTGGTTCCAGCAAAGGAACAAATCGATTTGAAAAGCATTGCAGCAATTGCATTGTTCAATATTATCGTAATCATGACAGCAGGGATTATATTACTTTTAGAATACTGCATACACAAGTTGTTTGGGCCTGAACAGACGAAAAAACATAATTCCACAGGTTATCAATGTATAGCAAAACTTAAGAAATTGTGTGTTTCTTGTTGGAAGTCAGCAAGGGTTGTATTACTTTTGGAATCTTGTGTACACAAGTTTTGTGAGCCTAAAGAAGCAAGAAAACACAAATTTAAAAACAATTATGTTTCTTGTAGACGGTTGAGATTGCACAAGAAACAATTGGTTACGACGGACACAGCTTATTGCAAAACTATATTTGTAAAACCTGCACATGACACGTCAGCTTAAGGGCCTAAATGCGACCATAACTTCAGGACCTAAATGCGACCATAACTTCAGGACCTTAGCTTATAAAGTAGCAGCATATATTAAAGCCAATACATTATTTTAGTGTTTCTAAATGTGGAATACATAGATAGAACTGTTTCCTGTTTAATATTGAGATACACAGAAAAGTAAATAAAAAAGCCACCTTTAAATTTAATTTCAAACAAATAATTAGAATTAGGTTTAAAAGCGTCGGTTTGAGAGGTCATTTTGGTAACAATATTATTTTCTAGCTTTCAACCTACACTACTGGCATCATCAGGAATTACGTGGTAAGCGATTAACATGAACAAACAAAAACCAACCTTATATTTTTCATTTGATTTCCTAATTTGAAACATCATGTTTTATAAATGAAAGGAAATGAATAAAACAAATTAATTATTATTTGCAAAGTACTCCAAATTGCCCCAATATTTCTGTTTTAAGTATATGGTAAATATACACACAATAACGGTAAGTGGAGAACCTGGATTAAATGTGAATAAAAACCCACTAACATATTTTCAATTTAAAGTGATCGTAATCGTGTTGACAACATTTTTTTTTTGTTTTTGAAAGCTGTTAAAGCGAATAAATATATCTGAAAGTAAATAAATAAGTATCTAGAAAGTAAAGATATGATTTCAGTATACGTCATAAGCTCCTTTACGATTTTATTTAAAATTGTTGTGTCAAGTTACATTAACCCTGCAGATTTAGAATTGTTTTTTTTTTCAAACTGCACAGTTGTATTTTTTCAACATGCTCAAACAAACCCAACCAATACAAATTAGGCAGGTGGTAATTCGGTGGTCACCTGATTTAGCAGGTGGTAAAACTAAAATCATACAAATTAGGTACCTTTATTAAAATTTTTATCCAACCCAGTCCTTACAGGAATACCAAATCTTTCTGTGTCATTCGCATTCAGCTATCGTTTCATTATGAAGATGCTCACGGGGAAGCTTTTTATACGAATATTATGCATTTTCTAAGATGGAAAAAGGCAAAGAGAAAGTGTATTCATTTGGTCTTCCAAGTTACGTGTTTTTTCTCGGAGTACCTCCTGACAAATTTTACGTTTACTTATCCTGATTACTTAGCATTGAGAAAAAATCCACAAATGCAATGGCCTGTAAGAAAAATTCTGCTAGAGAACAAAACAAAATCAGCAATCTACCAAATGCTGGTTCCATGTATGGCGTTCCCGAAAATGGAAATTTATATATTCAATCTCAACCAAAATAACATGCAACTAGTTGACAGTTTTGATCAAGCTAAATTTTAATTATTACATGCATTCAGAGTATAATAAGCTGACACAGTGTGACAACGTAATTAAACGCATCATAAACATATTTGAATCCCATAATGGGATGAAGATACATCTGCGTAAACGTAAACTGCTTCATATTTCTTATTGCACATCATCTGCATTCACGCTAAATGTCTTGAACATTTCAGTTATCATGTGGAACTTGTTACTGTAATGGGGTATTTAGAATCCGACTATAGACACATCATTTCGACAGGCGCATGATTTCTTGGATATAAATACGTAGTCATTGTAGCCAAATCAGAACTCCACAAGCCTGATGGAATAAGTGTCTTGCTACAAATGTTTACTATAGTTCAATGGTTTGCATTTCTGTACATTTGCATAGTAACGGCAGAAGTACTACGACTCAGTGGATTAAACCAAGTGCGATGGTGGGTATTTGTATCAAGTATTGAGCAAGGGGATATCTCAAGTGGAAATCTGACAAGGAAAAGCACATTGATTGTATTGGGTTGGCTGTGTGTTACCTTTATGGTTCGTCAAAGCTTTGTATCAACTATGTTTGATGCTTTAAGTGCTGAGCCCAAGGCGCAAAATGTCCCAAATAGTTTAGACCGGATTATAGAAACAAAACCACTTATAATTGGAGATAAGTCTTTTGCAACAGAATATGGTTTGCACGTAAAACTTGGATATAGTACTAACAAAAAGATTTTATTGGCGTTTGAGACAACCAATTTGAAAGATCTACGTTTACGTAAAACACACTGCGATTGCAAATTTAGCACAAGCGGTAAATTCTGTAATGCTTCGTCAGAAACTCTTGTTCTGTGACTTAGGAGCCCGATATTTGGATGAGTTATCTTGTAAACATAGTATGCAGATGCAAAACCTGACAATGTTTGTCTTATTGATAAATCAGTTTCCCAAGGTTGATATAAAGAGGGATTTTTCATTTTATTTGCTTCCTTTACTAAAAGTTTTTCTGGATGTTAAAATTTTTGAAGGAAAAGAAAACAACATGTTTCCCGAAATTTTACTTTGGAAGCTGCACACAAAACTAGGGTCCGGAGTCTTTCAGGAATGAAAGGAAAAATGTCTTTCATTCCTTTCATTACCCTTTCATTCACTGAAAGGAATGGAAAGGAATGACATTTTTCCAAAACCAATAATGAAAGGAAAGGAATGAAATGGAAGCCTGAAAGGAATGGAATGGAAAGGAAATGAAAGACTTGAAAGGAATTCGTTCCTTTCAAATGCAAAATTTTGCAAAGTATTTAAATTAGTCAAAAACATAACTCCAATAATTGCAAATTGATAAATATATCCAATAAATCAGTAAATATGTCCAATCAATGCATTTAATTAACAAAAACTAAGGAATTTTTTAATTATTTAACTCAGTGTGATAATATGGTTTTAAATAATTCCAGTCGTGTTTGAAATTGAAACCAATTCAATTAAAGTGAATAATTGTTAATTAAACTTGTTTTGATAACAATTTACTGAGTTTTGGTATGTTTTATACCATTTTTAATCGTAAATGGAAAATTATGCATGTTGAAAGACATTTGTCATTCCTTTCCATTCCTTTCCTTTCATTCACCTGAAAGGAATGAAAGGAATGACATTCTTCAAAATCTGAAAGACTTTGAAAGACATCATTCCTTTTGAAAGACTTTGAATGAAAGGAATGACAATAATGAAAGACTTTGAAAGACTCCGGACCCTACACAAAACTGTACAACTCTGTTGTGATCAAGGGAATTCTACAGCGACTTGTGAACGGAGGTATTGTCAACAAACTGTTGAAACTGAACAAAACTTGGAATTTCAGAGGCATTGTTCATAATGTTGCGCAGCTTACGCGTACTAGCTCGTGGGCTAATACTATAAAGAAGCAAATTTTAACTACTCTTTAAAACTTGAGTATTTATATGTAGTTGGTATAATCAGTGTTGCAGGATTTAGTATTTCTTTTGTTATGCTCTTGCGGGAAATACTACAAATGAAATGTTTTGGGTGAAGTAAATACATGAAATGTAAATGGTATATTAAACTAAAAATTAAGTATTTAATAAAACAAACAGCTAAAATATCCAAATGTTTCTGTCAACTATAGCCATTTCAAAGGAACATTTAAACATTTATAATATTTACAAACATGTCATAAATGTTATTGAGGGTGAAGTTTTTTGGTCAGCGTTTGTTTTAGAAAAGTTCAAAATTGTTAATTAAATTCATTAGCACAGCTTTCGCTTTTCAAAACATACACCATTTTCATAACAATTTTAGTTTTTTACAAAGTGGCACAAATTCTAGCATCACTAATGCTTTCTGCAAGGTCACGCAGAAACGTAATCGTAACTTCCAGCTGATCACCCTGCTTTTCATCAAGACCATCAAAGAAAATTTCAAAGTTTGTAGTCATTGTGTCTGGCAGTTTAAAAATCACTCGACTAAAAAGTGAAGTAGCGATAATATCTAGCACGACAGTTGCATTTTGAAATACATATTAAAACTTACTATCTACTATCTGTTCAATGTCAATATCATCCAAAATATTTTGAGGTTGTAGCATTGTTAATAGATTTGTATGTGCTGCAGTATTGGAAAGAAGAGATGGTAAATTTTCAATAATGCTTGCTTTGCCAAGATTCCATTTTGTATTATTTGGAAGGACGGTATAATTCAGTTCAGGAAATTAGTAAAGCCCGACAAGGTTTATGTGTTAGCCAAATTACACAAGTGTGATATTTTTGAAGGCACTGGTAATTTCTACAAACCAGCAAAACACCTGCACCGAGTACTTTAATATCGACGGCTTTGAATATATCAATCTTTACTTATTGCACATGTTCTACTTCGGAAACTGCGCAGATTATATATATTCATAAATGAGTTATATTCGAAGTTTGCACCAATCAATCATAGATAAAACTTGTCTGATAATTTGGTCGCATAGCATACTTTCATTATCTTTTTACTCGATTATTTCGTGTAGAATGTATATCAGTTCAACTAACCTCGACTAAAGCATAATATGTGGCGTAATCCTTTTCTGATAACCGACTTTACGTAAATGTTAACCTATTTGGACACGAGGCATTTTGGTTACGATTGGGTGTATGATAATATAATACAAAACATATACTTTGACAATATAACAAAAATATATTAATAAATAATAGATCAAAAACTTAGAATTCCATTCGTACATACACTTTTACTGGCATTATTACACAGTTATATATATAAATTCTGTTGATTTTATCTTCATTTTATGTACCTATAAACACCTTACTATTTATATTGGGTTTGGATATATATGACAAAAAACTGCTCAATAGTAACTGCTGATTGAATAAGTACGCGTGCATGTTTTACTTAAATTTATAACTGAATTACTTAATTTTCAAAAATATTGAGGTGCAAAGTTTAGCTAGTAAGACATTGAGCAAATGTTCATACGACTGGTGAAAATAGGGTTGGTCTCTGGAGAAATTTTGAGGGGTATGGCCTGATAGTTTGGCATACGAGTGAATCTGCACTTCACTGATAAGCATCCTATCTCATAGATAGGGGTCATTTGAGATGTGATTGGACATCGCATTGCTACGGTTTGCTTGTAATACCCCTAACTATGTACATGATAATGAATATAAAAGAGTAGTGTGATTTGGATTGCTGGATAAATACCACCCTCTCAACTTACACCTCTCATTTACAACTTACTTGTGTTAAAGTGAACCTCTTTCTGATATTTCTGCATAAAAACTGGGGCATACGGACAACTTAGAGGTAAGTTCTGAATTCTATTTGCAATTCTTAGTAAAAACTTGTTGTATGTTAGGGGTTAACAATTTATCATATGCAGCATTGAATATTCTTAAGAAGTGTAAAAATGCAAATTTTTCCACATTTTAGATAATATATGGCTCATTTGTAATAAAACTTGTTACAACTGTATTCCACGCTACTCAGTTTGGTCTAATTTTTCTGAATTCCTCGCAATCTTTCAGCACAAAAGGTAAGAAGTCTTGCAATATCGTTAGCTCCAGTAGTATTAATGCATTTAATGTTAAGAATTTTCTTGATAAAGGTTGATACATCTAGATTTCGAAATTATCAAAAATTTAGTGTATGCATGCCACGACTAATTACACTTTTCCTCTTTAGTATATCGTAGTGGTTAATTGAATTCAAAACTGCATTCCATGCAATAAATGATGTACAGGTTAGATACTGCAATGATTTTTTAAATAAGATAACTATTAAAATTAATGCATATTTTTGCACCTGTGAGATTCGATTTTTGCCTCAAAAATGCGCAAACTCCGCTAACATCAACCCTAAAAGCACATCATATCATGTAACAAACGACGTCATAAAATAATACAATTTTAAGTTAATCAGAACTAACGATTAGCAAACGTTCGAACCACAAATGATTGCTCAATGTCAGCCATGCAAAAATTGCGCAATGGTTAGCTAGTTAACTTACAAAATACATCATACTGTATAGTGATGTCGTTGAAATGGAATTTTCCACAAACAATACTCTTCAGATTTGACACTTGTGATAAATAATTATGATTGTGGTATGAAGGAATGCGTATAGGGAATATTGTATATAATATTGTACAAGTCAAGTATATTGATTATGACTAACGTCAAACCAAAGATTTATTATATAGAACTACAATTGTTGGAAATTCCAAACTTCTGATAAAGTCAATATGACAGCTAAGCTGTCACAGCTGAATCATTCACTCAAGCAAATTGAATGCTTGAACTTATCAGCAAGGCAGCCAACTAGGTGAACATGGTCACTTGTAGTAGAGAAACAACAACAGTAATTAATAAAGTAGCAAAAGCTTTCAATGAATTTGGCGTAAGTTCCGTCCGTCACTACGTGTGATATTGGTAACTATAAAGCAATTTTAACGAAACTAAACACAAATCTGTTTTTGATTTCAAAACCGCAACCGTCAAGTTACGATTAGTTACGATTTCTATCTTTTTAAGATATCTAATTGCGTCTGCCCGAATTAAAAAATTTGAAATTAGATTTGTGTTGAACAAAGCACATAGTGGAATTATCACTTTATCATCATATTTGTAATGTTAAACAACATTTCACTCATATAATCAGCTGCAACGCTAAACCAAAAACGTCGGTCGGTATCTCAGCACCAAAAAACTACTTACAACTTTTCACTTGGTTAACATATGGACCTGATATTTCTTATCAATAGTTCGTGTCCTGACAATTGACCTTGCCAGCTCCGTTGATATCGTGTGAGTGATTACTGAGATTTTGTAAAGACAGACAGACGGACGGAAGATTTTTGGCAAAGTAATAAGTAGCTTTTGCTACTTATTAACTGAGGAGCTGAGCAAAAGAATGTCATGAACTTTGCGTAACTATGTTAGAAAATTATTTTTGAAACCGAATTTATAAAAAATGTGCATTTTCAATAGCTGATTATGCGATAACGTTATCTCAGCACGGACGGACAACCACAATAATTCATAGTCAAAATTAAAAATAACATAGTTACGAAAAGGTCATAACATTCTTTTGCTCAGCTCCTCAACTGTATAACTGTTAACTTATTGCTTATCAATATTTCTGACGTCAATTGGCGAATAAGCTAATTGCATGCACTGACATTCTGAGCATGTACTTTGATTATAATAGTAATTAAGGTTTTATCAGAACAAACAATGTCATTTGCAATTTATTTCCAGAGCAGTCATGAATAATATTGGGGTATTTATAGGACTAATAGATATTATGCGTAGTAATTTGTTAAATCACATTGTTTATCTGTTACTTTGGTTGAATGATGGAATTTTTATAAAGAAACCACTTGAGCTTTTACCCTGCTACGTCAGCGATTGCGCGTGTAGCAACTTGACCAAAGGTTATTTAAAGTTGATCACACTCATCAGTGGAAAAACTATTTCATAATCAGTTATATGTAGAAAAGCAGTGAGATCGGAAAATACGCGCCTCTGTTCACTACAGACAAAGCTCCGGCCCGACTGTCTTTCCCATTGGTTTCCTTAAGGGCTATTATAAAGGTAACGTCACGACAAAAGCAGGCAATACAATTATTTTAGAGCATGAACCTTGCATCCAGATAGTTTGTAAATCAAAAACAAGCTGCAATCTCAAAAGGAAACAACAACATCAAAAGGACAGCACAAACACAATAAATTAGAAAAATCTCATTTACAACTACATGAACAACTCAAACAGCACATATTTAATCTACCAGTCAAGTTGTGGACTCATGAAGTCTCGTGGTGAGGGAGCCGCAGAGAATTTTTTGTTTCATACTATTTCCTTTGTTTTGTTAGATGGAGAATTACGAGCGCAAGTGGATCAAGAAAAATCTGCCTGACCTTGTCAAAAACACAAACTGCAATGTTTTGCTTCTGTCTTATTTACAGTCCAAGGATATATTAAGTTTGTCTGATGTAGAAGTTATAAATAAGGTAACATTTAGTCCAGCCTTACAATCTTATTTTACAATGGGGCCCTACAAGTTTACTGATAGCAATTAGACATAATGATTACATAGTTTTTAACTTTCTGAATCTAGAAACCTGGAGATCTGGCCAAGGCAGGCAAACTGTATCAACTACTCCCAAAACGAGCTGGATCCTTTGACGCTCTACTAGACGCTTTGGAGCACGTAAGGCAAACAGGGGCTTTGGCAATACTGCAAAAGGTATCAGGTCCAAAATTGGTACTGAATCCACAG
Organism: Entomobrya proxima; assembly: GCA_029691765.1. NCBI lineage: Eukaryota > Metazoa > Arthropoda > Collembola > Entomobryomorpha > Entomobryidae > Entomobrya > Entomobrya proxima. The sequence continues at coordinate 69,344,938 of CM056168.1, forward strand.
AGGATGTTTTTGTCTGCAGGAAAAAATGTTGCATCCTTTTTAGGCGATAAGAAATATAGCACATTAGTAATAAGTAGTTATAGCACCGAACTTATCACAGACAAAATTTTACAAAATGTGCCTAAGTCGGTTTTGCTTACCAGTAGTGACGTACTTGGTCATAGGTTTGAACTAAAACCCTGGATAAAGCTAGTTGTGGTGCATTTAGAGGAAAACTGGGCTACGGTCTTTAAAAAATTAAGTAACTTCAGAGGTATAAAATCAATATTTGTGGCTGGTATGGATAACAAATTGCTTGAAACTATTCAGAAAAAATATAAGGGTAAAATACAGTATCAGAAAGAAAGCATATGTTGGGCCGAACTGAATCCAAGTTTCCAGCTTGAATTAATAGACCGAGTAAACACAAAATGTTTTGGGTTAGACGTCTCAAACATAATAGAACAACTGGAAGAAACTAAACTCATAGAATTAATTAGAAACAATGAATGCGAATTATGTTCGTACGGTTTGGAAAAACCGACTTCGTATTACATTGATCGTACAATACTTTATAAAAATACAATATCGCATACAGTTTTTGAGAATCAAACGACTGACATATGGATATTCAAGAATATGAGAAAGAATGAACTTGCATCATTAGCTAAAGGATTTCAAATCGATTATACTTCCAACCAAATTCACCAAACTTCTATTAGCAGTCAGTATCTTGTTTTGGACTTCAATACGGATTTTGACTGTATTTGCTCTAAAACTAAATCCACTGTTCACTTAATTGAAAAGATTGATAATAGTTTATGCTGGAGGGAGACTCGCGGCAGTTTGAAAACTTTGTTGAGTTTTATTAAGGAAAACGTTGTGAATAAGCTTTCTGAAGCTGACTTTCTACAAGCTATTGAAAGAAATGGAACTGTGAGCAGAAACACAGTCATTATATCTGATACACCTGGAATGGGAAAATCTTTTTTGTTAGAAAATTTAGGTCGACAACTGCAAGAAAAATATTCAGATAGAATGGTTATTTTTGTGGTATGGTCGGAGTTTGTCGATAAACTTTCTGTCTTTTCTACATTACACATAGAGAATATTTTGAAAGTGTTGGCTAAATTAGTTTGTAAAAATAAAGCGTTTGAAGCCATATTTCAACATCTGGTTTTAAAGCTTCATATTGAGCTGCTGCTAGACGGTTTTGACGAAATAAAGCCAGAAAAAGTTCAGATGGCACTGGACATTTTGTCAAAGCTCAAAGAAAGCATGCCAAAGATTCGTAATTGGGTTAGTACAAGACCGCATTATCAAAAGCAATTGGAGGAACATTGCTCCACCATTGCTTTCCAGATAGCACCATTTAATGAGCATAATCAAATACAATTTCTGAATACGTTTTGGATGAGCTCCTTCGAAACAAACCTGTGTAATCAAAATCAACCAAACGTTTCTAAAAACGATATCCCACAATTGAGCATTAACTTGCTGAGAAAGTTTACTATTAAATGTTTGCATGATATTAAAAACTGCCTAAACAAAACTGACACTGACATCGTAGGAATACCACTTCAATGTATGTTAGTTGCTAAAGCGCTTCAAGAAGACGCGTACCGATGCTCCAAATTTAACAATTGCAATGATTCGAATATTTTGGAGTTTTCGTTACCCATTAACAGCATATCCGAATTGTATAGGTTATTTGTCAGTACTAAAATTAAGTACTATCTTATACGAACACAAAATTCAAAAATAGATTTACAAGCTCTGCAAAGCGTTCATTTTCATTATAGTTTGCTATTGCTTTTCCCGAAGCAGGCGTCAAAATTCAACCTACAAGATAATTTAGACTCTGTAAATGCTGCTGACTACTTGGCGGTCGGAATATTACAAGCAGGACATATTCATGGTTCACCTAGGTATATTCACAGGACATTTGCGGAATATTTTATATCCGAATTTTGCATAGAAGAAATGCAAAGACCTATGCCATCAGAAAGCTTTCTAGAATTTTTCTTTGAAACCGTTATGAATACTGAGCTTTCAATTGTTCTCGTTCCATATGTTTCCAGTTTTCGTTCGGCGCGGTTTCAGGAAAGAACAGTTTGCCATTTTTTGAATTCTTCAATCGAATTTGTAATAAAAAGTGAATCATTGTGTAACCATAAAGAAAGTCTTGATGCAGTTTACCGAAATTTCATAACGGTACAAAATATTACTCACGCTTCGGCTGTGGACAACTTTGCAAATATTTTCAATTTTTTAACGGTTACGAAAGCGTTTCACTGTCACCAAAATTATTTAGTCCTTGATAAGCAATTCCTTCATGTCCTTGTATTCAAATCTGCAATTGGGTATATTAAAGCGTGCTTTAAACTATATAATTCATTGCAACAACAAATATGCTATCAGGTTGTTGACGCTGATTCTTACGCTCTTTCTGAAAGCTTGAAACAAGCCATTTTGTCGTGTTGGATTTTATATGATAATTCAAAATATGAACAAAAATCCTTGCTTCATACAGCTGTGATTAGAGGAGATTCTTCCATTTTCTTATTTCTCGTGCAACATACTGAGATTATAAATATTCTAAAAGAATGTCCTTTGTATTTGCAAAATCTTATTCATTCATCGGTTGCAAATACTATTAACGACTCAAATGATGAACTTGAAAGCAGAAGTGTTATCGTTAAAACATTAATAGAGTTAAATCCAGCGTTTTTACATTATAAAATTTTAGGAGTCCCCGCAATTCTTTGCCATCAGGTACACGTGCGGCTACTAGAAGAGCTGCTTACAGCAGGATCTGATCCTTTAAGTAAAAATTCCAATAAATTTACCTTATGGCATTTTGTTGCAGCAAGACCTTCATGTTCAGACTTGTACAGACTACTTAATGGAGTCACTTGCTGGACAATCAGGTCCAAAATTGCGATTGGAAAGGACAGCAATGGCGACACAGTACTTCAAATTCTTGTTAGATTTTGTAATCCCGAAGAAAAAACACTACAGCTACTGAAAAAGTGCGGAGAAGATTTTAACACTAGAAATTTTTCGGGTTTTACTCCAATTTTTACCGCAGTTTCCTTTTTTCGAGATCCGAACACCATTTCGCTTTTACTCCAGTACGGAGCTAACATTATGTCAAAAAATAACAGCGGTCTTCCGATTGTTCACCATGCTGCTGATGTAGGTAATGTTAATGCGCTTTCAAAACTACAAAATCTTTTTCGGGAAACAGGTAGAAATAACATTTTCTCTTGGAGGGACGGTACTGGAACAACGCCTTTGCAGTATGCACAGTCCCAAACTCCAGAAGATTTTGCGTATGGCAAACAGCTCTGTGTAGAATTTTTGTGTAGGGACTACACTGTCAGTGGTTCCAGTATTGAATATAGTTCTGATGAAGAAGACTTACCTATCACGGTGTTGGATTTATCGAAAACAAAAACCTTTGAAAGCTGGGAATACTTTCGTGTGACTTCCTTAAATATTATAAACGTCAAAGACACATTTAAGCTAATAATATTTCAGCCGAAAGAGCAAAACTATCATAGCTTTGATTTCAAGTACTCAGAAAAACACGTGACAATTTACGAACAAAATAACAAGAAAATCAAACTTGAGAGACAAACTGATACTCAAGGTTTGACGTTGCTGCTAGAATCTATTGTAGCTCTATCAAGGCTACTAAAGTTTTCTTTAGGAATTCTTAAAAATTTATTATCAAACGCAAGTTCAGTTGCAATTGGCAATATAATGGTAGGCTGGATTCTTGATCAACATTTAACTGATGATTTAAACGTTTCTCACTTAGGGTGGTGCATATTGAAAGGAACGGATATTAACTCATGGTCACTTAATGGATCTCCTCTTCTTAATGAAATTGTTAAAATTGCAACATCCACAAAACCAATAGAATTTCTTTTAGATCAGGGAGCAAACATAAATAGATCTGACTCTAGTCAAAACACTGCAATTCACGTGCTTTTTGAAAGCAGTAAGTGTACGCAATACGAAGCAACTTTAATGCTTATTGAAAGGGGTGCAAATGTTCTGAATCGTAATGCAAATGGAGATACTCCACTGACGCTACTTTTTACAAGCGGAAAACAAGCTGATCTTCGTACCTATTTTTTATTGCAATCAGCAGGAGCAATCTGTGATTCCGATGTTGCTACCAGCACAATGTTCTGTCTGGTAAATTATTTTCGTAGAAATGAGGCAATTATTGGTGCATTTGAGTATCTAATCAATAAGGGAGCAAATCTGTTTTGGAAACAAAATGAAGTTGCGCGTACGAACGACCTTATCCCTTACCTGTATGGAAAGAATGTACTAGAGACGCTTGTGCAAGTTCAGACAGAGTATGAGCAAAAAAGTCTTAGAGCGCGACTTGACAATGGTGATACAATTCTTGCGATGAAAATAGCTTTCAGACGATTTTCCTCCCAGTTTGAATTAACTAATCCAAATCTTATTGCCATTGACAATGACACAAATGCAGACATTTCCGGTTATGTTATACACGATGCTATTTACTTAAAACATATTTTAAATGAGGTGTATTCAAATGACATGTCAGATATTGGCGTTTTTATTGCTTACGTAATAAACAGCAAATTCCACACAGGACTGGTTTTTATATGTGATTGGTGCAAAAAGCGCGATTCTTCATTTACAGTTAGTCAACTGAAATTTAAAACTACAAATAAGTTTGAATGGTGGCTTCTCTTTTTCACTGTTTGCGTGGGTAGTTGTGAGTGCCTTGAGTACCTTATTGAAAATGAAGGTTTCAAACAACAGTTGTTTGAAAAGCGGTATGAAGCTTTGTTACATGTTTGTTTGCAATTTGAGGACCCTGGCAGAATAATCAAATATTTATTAAAAATCAATCCAAGCTTGCTTAATGGAAAGCTTGACAACAAAACCTTATTTGAAGCAGAGTATTTGTATCCAAATGCCTTTTTGGCTTTATTAGAAGCAGGGGCAAACATTGACGATTTCGTCATATCAGAATTCAATATCTGTAATTGCCACGCAAATGGCATTTCCATCATGCACTATCTTCCGCGGTTTGTTGACGCAAAGAAGTACCATACGTTTGTTCTGGAAATTCATTCAAAACAATTGCTACCAACTTTGTTCTCAAAAACGGAGAAGTCCCATGGCAGCACACCACTACATGCAGCTATTCTGTGCTTTGAATTGGACTCTTCCACTGTTCAGTTGTTGGTAGAGTCCGGAGTTGATATTAACACTACTAATAGTTACGGATATACCCCTTTTATGTCAGCTGTTTCAAAAAACTATAGTTTGAGTTTTATTCAAACGATGATCACCATGGGCGCAGATTTTTCGACAAAACCGTTTTCGCTGGAGGATGAACTTCGAAGAACAATATTGCATTTTATGCTCCAACTGTATTTTCAAGAGTCAGAAGCTTTCCTTTTGTTTTTAGAATTTTGTTTTGAGCAAAACTTAATGTACCACTTTAAGGCTTGTGATAAAGATGGCAACACTTGTTTGCACTACGCTTTCCAGTACCAATATATTACAGCAGATATGATTCCGCTTCTGCTTCCAGACAGCAGCTTTATTTGTCTGAGTAACAAAAATAATCAAACAATACTTCATTACGCAACAGAATATTTAGACCTGCCAACGTACGAAACGATGTTAGTATTCTTGAAAAGTGAGAACATGCTATTTCTTTTTAATTATTTAGATTCCAATGGAAACACTCCATTGCATTGCTTAGCGGGGATAACTGAAAAATCAGAGTGTATTTCAAAACATTTGGTTGGAGAACAAAAAATTAAATTTGACCTTAAAAACAAGCAAGGCGAGATCTTTTTGCATTGTCTGGTAACAAATGATGTCAGCCAAACTTCACTTGAAAGTCTCTTTTCAACTAGAGTAGATCTATATACACAAAATATGGATGGAAAAACATTTGTGCATTCTTTTATTGACAGCAATTCTTCTTTGGATGTACACACTTTATTTACATGTTTGGTCAAAATCGCTTTGACTGAACTACTTTTGAATGAAACCAATCAAGAAAGACATTCTTTATCCCTTACAGCAGTTGAGTACGGCATTTTGCAAAATAAGATTCTTCCCGATACGTTAAAATTGCTCAAGCTTAGTGGCATGAATCTTAATCGAGTAAACTCTAAAACGAAAAAGACGTTGCTTCATCTTGCTGCCGAAATTAATGATTTTCGCAGCATCAAATGTCTTATAAACTTGGGAGTAGATGTAACTCAGCAAGACAAAGATGGAAATACATTTTTACATAGATTAGCTACTTTCGGAACTTCATCCTCATTTCAAGATTTAATTAAATTTTTAACTAAGCAAAAACTTAGCACCATTTTCAGCATTACTAACCAAATAGGTCAAACACCATTGCACAGGGCAGTAGAAAAACACAAAGTAAACACGGATGTCCTAAATCTGCTTACACCACATTTCGCAGATATTAATGTGCAAGATTATGTTGGGAGGTCGCTTTTACATCACACACTTGTAGGCGACTTCAAGTATGATATGTTGTTAATTCAAGCACTTCTTGAAGCTAAGGTTGATACAGCATTAGTTGACAAATTTGGTAATTCATTTTTGCACTACGCTGCAGAGGTCCTGTCGAATACGGATTTCTATGCTTTAACAAAATACTTATCGTCTACATGTGATGCTGCAACACTTTTTGGCATAAAAAACAAAATTGATGGTGCCACTCCATTACATCTTGCAGTAAAAAATATGGAAATTACAGTTGAAACATTTGAATTACTGAGGTCAATAGCAATAAATTTTGACGTTGTTAGCAACAAAGGTTTTAGTATTTTAATGTTCGCTCTGGCGGCAAAATATTCAGTTAGTATGCTACGGTACTTAATAAAAAACAAATACTGCAATATATACTTAAAAGACTACCAGGGACAAACGTTTGCCCATCACGCTTGCAGTAATTTATCTGTTAATGAACTTCATGAAATTGTCCACTGCCTTATAAGCTGTGGACATGGAGATCGTTTTAAAGTAGTAGACATTTTTAACCACACACCATTGCATTTCGCAGTTGCAAAATTAGAAATTCTCCCATCAACTTTTGATTTACTTTGTGGAAGAACCCAAACAAGTGTTTTAGGAAATGCTAATACTAATAAAAACAAATTTGCTGGTAATAAGTTTGTAGATTTGAATGCGGTTGACCTTAACGAAATCTCTATATTGCATTGCGCAATTGTTGGAAATAGAAGCTTAAAATTAGTTAAGCACTTAATTGAAATAGGTGCAAATTGGGAAGCTAAAAACAGTCACAACAGTAATATAGCACTCGCGGCCGCTTCTTTCGGAAACTTGGAACTTCTTGAATATTTTGTTCAGCTTGGATGCGACGTAAACGAGTTAGATAACGACGGAGACAACGCGTTGCACTGTGTGATTCACGACTCTTCCAAAAATGTTTATGAAATAGTAGATTTTTTACTTCGTCATGGAGTTGACAGAACACATGTGAACAAAAAGGGGAAAACGGCATACGACTATGCCATTGAGAAAAACATATCAGATAGGCGAGTTCTTAATTTATTAAGTTAATCTGTAATTATTACTTTATAAATGTGTTTGTGATATTGGTAAAACATTTATGTGAAGGCATTTTATTACTTTTTATATAAAAAAAATGTAGGAAGATTCAACGAGTGTAGAGATACGATTTATTCAATCCGACCCAACTCAATCTTGAATCCTCATAAGGGGAATTACTAATCACCACTTTATTACTAACATCTTGACTGCTTTAAAGTATGCACTTAGGGTTATGGCACGACATCATGGTACCCAGTGTGAATACTCTTATATTTTAAGATATTAATACTACCTACTATTAAAAATAACATTCTTTTTCAAAATCCATATTTAAACATTTTTGAACTAACAGTAATGTGCGGTAAATCTAACATTTACAGTATAATGGTTTGTTGAATCAATATTTAGTTTTAAGCACAAATAATATTAGGTTTTTTGTAATCCACATTTTATTAAAAATTCAACAATAAATACTAAAAACATTTAAAAATCCACATTAAACTACAGTAACATTGGTATTCGATCAGTTTAAAACGTCGCCGGACACCTAGAATTACTAATTATTTCATTGGTGCGCTGTATTAGCTTTTGAGTAAATCAACAGACAAATTTTAAGCCACCCTACCAAAAGAAAAAAAATGTTTCCTGTTGCCCCGGTGTTATTTAGAAACATTATTTTAAAAATACTTATCCAGAGCTAAATGCTAAAAATTTGCGCGTAGCTGAGGAATACTCCGACAAAGAATTGTATTGTTTACTCAAAATACACCTATCTTAGCAATAGTTTCAATTTCGGGAGAGTTTGCTACTCCGTCATCAAATTTGTCTGTATATTTTACAGGTCTGGCACTGTACTGATTTAAGCACCGTATCAAAGTAAATCTGGGTAAGTTTATCTTTCTCTTAGCTACTAATACTAGTAATAGTAGCCTACTATCAAAAATTACCTCCAGTTGTTAAAACAAGTACCTTAAAAGGAATGACCATCAGGCCAGTGTAGTATCTTCAATTATTGTTCTTACTGAGTGCCAAAACAAGGCGTTTTTAGTCCATGAAACAAAGGTTTCAAAATACGAAGCTTTAGTAAACCACCTTTTGGCAAATTGCTATCCGTTGTCAGATATTCATTTCACCGCTGGATTCCCGACATGTTTATAAGAATGTCCGAGGAATAGAAACTTCTGGTATTTGGAATTGGTGGAGTAAATTTATTATTGGACATAGATTCGTGAAAACACGAAGTTATGTTAAGTATGCATAATATTACGGTTTCGGGCAGCATAGTGCAGCTAAACTTTCAGGAAAGTTAAGAATAATATTTTACGTTTTAATCAATGTTCATAAAGTAGTCATGTTTGAGCTTTTGGAATGTTGTGCGGTTTTTTCGGTTGCTCCAACTTTTTTGCTTATTTTCATTATGTCTAATTAAATTTGTAAATAAAACTGTGAAATGATCTTTGGTTTATGTAACTAGACAACTCTTCTATTATTAAAAGTATAGTTTGAATGGTTTACTTATAGTTTACTAATTATATACGCTGTTTACATGTTTTGTGATTTTTTGTTAATTTTCATACCAACATAATACCCTTGACTTGACAGCAAATTTGCAATGCTCTGCGCTACAACTCCAAGCGGACTTATAATAATAAAAAATTTACTCGTTACCTTTCATTAAGCTCGTTCAAGTAAAAATAAAATCGACAGTAATCAATTTATTTACGGCAAAATTTTAGTCGTACCCGGGAAATGCAGACATTGTCACCTGTTTTATAATGCTTTTATCCGAGAAAAAAATCCCCTATAATTTTTTATCACCACGTGTAAATGCCTCTATAAACCGGTGTAAAAGCATTATTTTTACAACGGTATTAACGATATTTCTAGTTATGCATATAAAATAATTAGCTTAGTGCTCATTTATTTGCAATGTACAGGCCTTCATTCTGTATAACGTGATTCCGAGGCACCTAGCCATTGATTTTAGTACATCTTAATGATACCAAATTAGCAATATGCCACACAAACGTAACCGTCAAGACAAGTCAAGACCGTCAAGACTAACCTATACCTGTTAGTAGTTGGTAGCATTTGACTCTCCATAAATAAAAGATTTCTGAAGTATTAAGTATTTTATACCTACCAGAACGCTTTAACACATACGTAAGCAAAAAGTGGCCAACAAAATTAGAAGGAAGTTAAAGGAGCATAAGGTACAGCAATAAAATCCTTCCAGTATTTTCTGAGCAAACCAAGTTTCAGAAAAAGTCTGTATTCTTATTTTTAGGATTATCAAATTCAAATATTACTTATGCAATTTTAGAATATATGTATTATGCATGCTTGACAGCCTTGCACCCTTTTTAAATGATTCTATCTTGTACGAGCGTTAGGCGGAACGTCTTAATAACAAAGTTACTTTTACTAAGACATTATATACATAAATATACCAGCTTTAAGTTTTCATAATACCTCTTGACACAAACGCAAGGAGAGTTTGTAGAAAAGTGTCTCGGTTACCAAAGAAAGATGCCAAAGTAAATGCCAAACAGTGTTCAAGTCAAGCTACTCCGCGTTAACATTCTCGGATTTTGTAATATAGATACAAAATATTGCTTTTACACCATAAAATCATGACAATCCACCTGGTGATAAAAAATTATAGGGGATTTTTTTCTCGGATAAAAGCATCATAATAATGGTGATGAAACCTCTAAATTATGGTGATGATAAATTGTATGCCTTTATTTACCAGGTGTAAAATGGATCTCAAAAATTGATTTGTTTGTTGAATTGTTTTAAATCAGAGTATCAATTTTCCGTGTCCAGTGTGTATTTTCGTGGACATTGTCCACTTCGTCCCGGGCGAATCGTCCGCTTTTCACGTTTCCGCTGGATAATTGTACCCGTAGCATCCACCCTAGTATCCAAATTTTCACGTTCACCATGCTAGTGGAGGGACAAAGTGTACAGTGTCCACGATTTACTTTCCACCTGCCCACTGTGCACTTCCACTATTACATGATTTGTCGAGGGATTATTCTTAGGTGCTTTCAAATTTTCAAAAACAATTATAGAATTTTGATGACATACAGTTAGATGTTTTAGTAATAAAAAATGTGAATCACTTTGTTGTTTATTAGTTAATTTTTATAACAGTTAGATCTGACACTTGAAATTCGTTTTAACCATCAAAATTTTATATTTTACACTTTATATAAGTATGTTTTGACGTAGTGTTTTAGTTTGAGCTTACTTCGAGGGAATTTAAAATAATTCTGATTAATTGTCATCAATTTAATATTCCTGCAAAGCAAGAGCTTTGTTTAAAATGTTGTGGTAAAAGTCCTACAATAGGTGCTAACATTAATTTAATACTTGGTTCGACAGTTTTAAAACATTTTGACAAGCACAATGTTATTGAATTATAGCAGAAATTGTGAGACTTTTAGTGTCAAGATAACTACTCTTTAATAACTGTTAACAATATTAATTGTTTTGAAGTTTGACAGTTTGACAAAATTTATGCTCATTTATTGTTCCAATTTAAATCTCCTGAGTTTGTCCTTGACAACAAAGTTAGTTTGTCACCGGGTTAATCGCTAAGAATACTTGCGCATCTTCTTTGTTCAAGCTCGTGTTTGAAATTTGTGTTAAGGGTTGAAGTAAGCCATACAACTTTTCAATTTTTGTAGGAATATTTCCTATAAAAGCAAAATGCGTTTCAGATTTTACCTACTATTATACCAACTTATTGTTTCTTGCAACAGTTTAGATTTCCGTTTATTCAAATTTCAGTCGGTAGACCTGTTTCTTGAGTTAAACAAGACAAAACTGGCTACTGCCCCGTTTAACAAGGTTTATTCACAATCTGTGAAAAATTTTCTGGCAGTAAAGTCAGCAGATCCATTAGTAAACCTTGGAAGTTTGTTCAAGCCCTTTGAAGATTCTAACTGTTTTGTACACATAACGAATTTTCATAATTTTGATTTGACGTTTGAAACTTCACAGATTTCTTATGTTATTAGGGTTCCAAAACTAGTCAGGGTATCTCAAACAAATATCAAAATAAAGGTGGTTAAGTGGGTATACAAGTCCTTGCTAGAAAGAAGTGACTTCTATCGTTCGCATAAGCATTTGCACGAATGCTATTCAACCATAAGGTTTGAACAAAACAGATATCGACAGAAAGAAGATGGAGTTTGCACTCACATAAATTTCTTTAGGTTTTCCTTAGAATCTAAACCCTGGCAATGTGAAATTCGGTTAGCACTTTTTCCTTTTGATCATTTTTACAATGAAAATTTGCATAACAGAAACAGATTTCAGACAAACTCCAATGCAGCTTGTTTCTTTTTTCATGAAATTTGGTATTATATGCCAAAATCCAAATCCACTCCTAACAATTTTGACCATTCCACATCCGAGTCAAAACCGGTGTATCACAATAACGTTGTAAACAAAGATTATGCAGATACTACTGCACTTTGGAGACTATATCTTCATAGAGCGTTTTCTGACGATGTAAATATAAACCTGATAGGTAGTTCCTTCACCAACTACGTGATTGCTGTGGCCATAGTTAATGTTATACAGCGCGGTCGCCTGTTTAATACATGGATGTGCTTAGACAGTGATTTTCAGAGTAAAAGCATTTTGTCTGCAAACTGTTTTGAACAAGAAAAATGGGAAACACAAACCCTTTCATCTATACAAGGAGAAGCATTCCCGTTCAAAAGTATCAGTTGGTTAATTTATGACACCCAGGATAATGGCAGGTTTCAGCAATTACTGAGTCAATGTGGTGCGCAAAAGCAGCGGATCTTTATCAGAGACATTCAAAAAGACACTGAAATAGCGTATCTTAATGTACTATTGTCGTTATTGGGAAACCATAGCTATCATATCGAGTCCATGAGAGCACTAGAATCTTCGCATTATATTGAATGTATTTGGAGCAGAAAGGTACATATTGATATCAACTCAGGACTTATGCGTGGTCCTCTTTTCACAGTACATACTGGAGCATATAACTCTAGAAGCTTTTACGCCGGAGGTATACATTTTCCTATAACAAGATATGGATTTGTAGGCTGTAAGATACCAAATGTCTCAAGTTTGGCATTCGATCAGCTTTATGGCGTATGCGACAACTTAACCTGGGTCTCCGTTATACTATCCTGGAGTTTAATAGTACTTTGGGTGAAGCGGATTGAAAACACTACTATTCAGAAAACCTTGCTGGATGCCATAAAAATTCATTTGGAGCAAGGTAGCGTATTCAGCTACATAAAAAGGTACAAAGCTGTTGCTGCAGTGTGCTTACATTCTGCGCTTGTTTTAAGCAACGGATACAAAAGCAAAAACATTAACAACCTTATTGCCAAACGCGAGCATCTAACTTATAACTACTTTAAAGATCTTGTGCGAGCAAATTTTACTATTCACCCGGAGATGGTGTATTATGATGATTGGCTTTACAATAAAGAGTATTGGAGCAAAGAAGAAATGCATTTGAATTTGAGGAACATAACTTGGGATAAACATAGCATCTCTGAATGGGTTAAAACTCCGAGTCATACAACTATTAGATATTATGTAGTATCGATCATTCAAAACTTACGATGCGATTATGTTAATCCGAATCATTTTCAAAATGCAACAGGCTTAGATCAAAAATTTGTTCTTCTGGAGCACACTCAACTACTTCCTGAGTCGTACATGTTTCTGAAAAACGCACAAAATATTATACTGGGCATGGTAGCTGATCAAGTTGATCAAATTCGTATACACGACATACTGCAGAATTTGGAAGATAGTTTATTAAAAGATCATCTGGAAGCTTGTAACGAAACTGCGTTGATAATGCCTATCTGGAAATGTCAGAGCTTTGCAAAAACTGTACCAAATCAGGAATACGTTTCTTTATCTAAAGAAGTGCTTTTTGACTTGGGTCTATATTTTACTTATAGTGGTCAATTACCACCGGCAACGGTTAAAAGAATTCAGTCGGTTAGTCATGCTGGAATATGGGAATGGCTAAACAAAATCATACTTGAACTTATTGGCTTACGAAATCCTAAGGAGTCACCTGAGAATTTAGCTGGATCGTCAATGGCAGGGAATATTGTGGTGGTATTTGTTAGTTTATTGATTCGAAATGCATTGTCAATATTTTGCTTACTGATAGAAATAATGGCAGATAAATTCAAATACTATAAATTATGAGCTAACGCGACTCTTTGGACTGCAGATCTGTGTAGTTTATTTATACAGATACGTACAGAAAGAGACAAAGTAGTGGATGGATGCAAATTTACAAATATTGTAACGGTTGCCTTATCGGTAAATAAGCAATTTAGTAATACTTGGTAATTCTATGCGGTACGAATGCATAAGGTACGATATAAGATATAAATATAAAATAAGTATGCACGTATGGAAAGATACTACAACATAGAATGTAATGCGTATATACAAATATATTATAATAATAATTCAAATATAATACAAAATTAATGCAATAACTTTTAGCATGCGTTTAACTACAATTTAGTAATTCGTTTGACAGTTGTCTACAGTTTCATATTAGCTGACTGTTTATACAAGATTTGGAAATGCTATATTATGAATTGTCTGTTTCAGATTTTATTTAATAGTTCTGATTATTTGCAGTAAAAACTGATGTCGTATGCGATTTTTTGATATTGTTCCCCATATTACATTTTAAAAACATAGTACATTATAACTATAATCAAACAATTTAACTCTTAAAAATTGCTAGTTTATTTACCAGAAAATCGAGTAAATGTCAATTAGCAGTAATTACGCACACACAAATAAAACTTTTAATCAAAACTTGGTTGTTAGAGCAGCTGACAGAACTTTCCAAATACGAGTATAAATACTGACATTTTGGAATCAGTTTAACGCAATACTGTAGGAATGTTCATTTTGTGTACACGTAAATAGACACGTGTACCCGTATTTAATTAACGCGACGCGCAGACTTAAAGCCACGGCAACATACTTACAGGTTTTGGCTGCAGAAAGTTTGGTTTACGGTTTTCCACACGAAATAAATGGTAACTAGTTTACTGCCAAGGCCAAGCCAGTGTAACAGAATTTAAACTTATTGACTTGTGGTTACTACCTCCGTCTGTAATAACATTTATTTGGTGACTCTTTGTATGCGTTTAGTTATTCTGATAGTTTTAAAGCGTAACTTTGTTTATTGTTGGTATCCCAAATAATAATTTCGACAAAGAACAATAATTTAAGAGATAAACGAAATACAATTTTTATTTGATTTTATATGACTAGTTTCCAAAAAAATTTGAGAATTTATGATAATCAAAAGCTAATTTTTAAAAGTATTTATTTCAAACCGCTGCGGCAAAATTGTTAATTAGTGTTATATTGACTGCACATGCTTTACTATTCCAAGATTCATCGTAAAGCATCTCATATTATATATGCTCTACACTATGCTGATACTATATTTTGAAGATACTATTACTAGTTTTCCTTGATGCCAAACAATAAAGATGGAAATTAGTGAACAAGCAAACTGAATACACCATTGGAAAAAAGTTGTAGTAACAGTGTTCCATTAGAAGCATAAAATCTACATATTTATACACCTTATCAAAAGCTGTAATAAGCAATCATATTCAAGCAAATCGTGTTAATATTCAGAAAACTGACTCCACGGGGAGCTCACAGTCATGTTGTAAATTTCTGCTACAAGTCTCTTGTCAGATTGGTACTCCATTACGACCTGTTTTCCAGAAAACTCTTGAAGAAAAATTTCTTTGATAACACTAACACCATAATACATTTGAAATAAACCAGTAACTCTAAACCGGTAATCATAAGCATCAATCCGCCAAACAAACGTATCAACAGTTTGAAATACTGGTGAACACATCATACTTTCTAGCGTTGTTTTGAAAAAATCGGAGGGCGGATTGGTTGAGCGTTTTTCCCAAAAATATGACAACATTCGTCCCAGTGAAACCGAGCAGCCAATTAAATAGCGATCTTTTGCTTTCAAGATAAAGTTCTGTAATTGCTCTGAAGCTTTTATGTCATCCTCAAAAAATACTAGCGTTTGCAATGACATCTTCCCCACAAACAAAATTTGTCTTATGAGCCTTTCCATAAGTGGTTCAACGGTTTGCCAAACTGAGGAAATTCCAGTGGAAAAATAAAGCGAAACGTTCAAAGAAAAATTCTGCGGTTTGTGGTTTTCCTCCGTGCATTTGCATGTGCTGTTGTCAGCAAATAGTTCTTGTTGATTTTGGACAATGTTCCACCAAGTTCCTTTGAAATAAAAGGTTTTAAGGTTTTGTATAAATAGTTTGCTAGCCAGTGTAATTTAAATATGCTGCTAAGATATTGACTTACGTTCATCCGTTCCCATTGTGAAAAAACGTACCCTCAGAGATTCCAAAGTTTTTCGAAGCTTGCAAACATCCAAATCAACATCGGAAAATTGTATGAAAGGTTGAGTAAGGGCATCTCTATCTATATCGGATGTCCCCTTTGGTCTCACCCGAGCAAAATCAGTAAAGTTCTGCCATGGGTTGCTGATAAATACATCCTTTTTCTCAAGTGTTGCAAACTTTTGTAGGAGTGTGGTAAGCACTTCTGAGCTTGTAGAATATATTCCTTGTACTTGTTTAATGCATGTCATACTAAATCTAGAAGTTGCATTTAATGCCTTTACTGTATAGTACCAAGGGTTGCAAGTTGGCAAAAAGCTCCATGGATAATAAAATTCTGGTTCTGTTTCCAGGTCAGGATAGCCGTTGTTTTGCGTTTTGAATAGAATCACTACATTTTCAGAGTGGCGGATCATGCTTCGTAATGACGAATTAAATTCAGCATATGACATTGGAAATTCATTTCTAAAGTTGAACTCGATGGGGTAAATTGTAAAATTTGCTGAAGTTGCTTGACTGATAATGAATTTGTTCCTATACGTCCAGTCGTCGCCAACTGATCGATAAATAATACCAACTGAAAAATCAGCACGGCCCAAATGGATAAGGAGAAAGTTCCTAACAGATTTTGTCACTGAAAATTTTCTTAAATAATCTTTTCCGTTAAGAACACTAGAATGTGCTAAACTTGGCGCATAAAAGTCCAAAGCAATTACAGAAACAAAATTTATTATTTGAGAACAGTGTTCCGGGTCTAACTTTTTGTCAAAGCTGTAAAACACATCACTTATTCGACTTAGAAGGAAGTGTCCGTTGCTCTCAACACACCGTAAAGTTAGCATCATTTGTGGGTTTGTTTCATTGTTGACTTTGAACTGTTTCAGTAAGTTTATTACCGGAATTATTTCTTCGATGTTGTCAAGTAGGATATCTGGAATGTAAATAAGCAATGAATATAAGCTTAGCTTGAATATTTATTTTACTATTCCTTTGCAACGTATTAAGTCACCTGTTTCATATAGCACAAATTGTAAGAATTTTATTGCACTCCTAAGTTTATCATGGCTCTCAGAACTATTTTCCATTAGAACAACGTTAATCAAGTCGGTCAAATTATAATAAATTGGACGAGGTTGGTGCAACAATTGGTTTTCAAAATTGTAGGGCATCGCACAATGCGCTGTATAGATGCCCTGAAGAAATATAAAGGACAAAACTGTCACTCTAAAATTATCCATGTTTTTACACTGCCGTAACCTGTGTTTGCTACGTGATTAACTGAGTGCAACTAACTCTGCTGAAATGAACTTTGTAAAGTTTTAGCATTTGGTGTTATCTCTGAATGCAACACTTGTCTCTGAGTTTATGTGGTTTCTTTACTTCCATCATCAAAAATGATGTAGCGTCGCTTCATGTATTTTTCGAAGACAGGATGTTCACAAGTATGTGCTTTTGACAACAAAAACCACATTCAATAATCTGTTTCCGTTTCGCTCATATGATTTTGTGTGGTGACTGCAGTGAATGAGAACTAATAAGAAAAATATTTTCATGATGTATAAGTATTATGCATGATGATAACCAGCCAATTGTAAACCATTAAAAATGCTCGCTGCGAAAGACTCCATTAAACCTGGTTTAAAGCCCATTTAGCCCATCTACAATAGGTTAAACATCCCTATAATAGATACTGATTGGCCCGTGTAGCCCCAAAATAGCCTGATTATGACCCCAAATAGCCTGATTTTGACCCCAAATATCCTGATTTTGACCCCAAATAGCCCGATTTTGACCCCAAATAGCCTGATGTTGACCCCAAAAAGACTGGTATAGACCCCAAAAATAAAGTAGACGGACACACTACCCGTTAATAAGCTCACCTGCTGACGCAGCGAGCTAATAATATGAACCCGTACGTATAGAGCATCTTTTTTCAGAATCGGCCAAAATTTTCCTCACCTTCTCAGAAACTCTTCAAACTTTCAGGGCTGATTTGTCTCTACAAATAAACAGTAAATTTTAAATATTAGCTCAAACGACTGTCATAATTCGGAAAAATTGCAAAAAACGTGCCATTTTAAAATGACCTCAGCTTAACCGTCATAACGTTTTTGTGTGCAGGTATTAACCAATGAAACTTTGCGTGCTGATACACAACTAATTGCGTTATTTGCATACGGAGAATCAAGTTGTTTGCTTTACTACAAAAAATTCTGTGAGGCAGTTTATCTCAAATTTTGGTACTGGTCCAACCCATATATGACTCGCCAGTCCATACCAAACAGCATTTTCTAAAACCTAAAAGATGACTATAAGGGCACTAATATGTGCTACTAAACGTAGCAAACCGCATGAAAAAATCTTAAGACGTTGTGGAGATATTTCGGTTTAAGTGCAAAAAATCGTCAAAAATTGGGCTACATTTGATTGATGACAAATTTAAATGACGTTAATTTGTGAAAATCTAACTCCTTCTTATAGAGAATTTCAAGTTATGAGGTATACTGAAAGATTTATTGCGTTTAACCAACTTAGTGAAAAGTTGTGTAAGATTAAAATTTGTGTGTTTTAGTGGCCTGGTGTTTGATTTCTTCATATGTACAATTTGACTAATTTTGTCCTAGCAATTCTTTGGAGGAGAATACGTATAACAATCAGGTACCATTCGAAGCTGCTTTAACAGGGCTAGGTTATATTTATCTGTTGGTCTTATTTTTGTGCATTTATCGGAGGATTGTTATCACCTGCGCGTAGCGCAGGTGATTTGCCCTCGTGCCTTGATAAGCTAAAAGGCTTATCAAGAATGCATGTTGCATTCACTACCCCCCAATTTTTGAGTTCAGGCAGTTTTCTCAGGAACAGTTTACATTGTAGCACTAAATACGTATCATCATTAGTCACCTTCAACTTGAACAATTTCCTTCCTTTGTTTCATGGATAGATTGTAGCTTGCGATACCAATTGCCAGGGCGAGCAGAACAGTTACTCCTATTTTCCAGGCAAGATTCCAATAATTCCTTTCCGGTTTCCGTTCTTTTTGGGAATTTTCTCTGGTAAATAATGGCGTAGACGATGATGTAGATAACGTATCTTCTTCAACTTTCTTCATTTTGTACATTTTTATGACAAAATCGCTGAAAAGCGCAAGCAACAACGTAACAAATAACCTAATCTCTGGTGTCTGCGCGTGATTTGGAAAGATTATGAGGAGATGACAGTGATTTTATTACTGTGACAGAAAGCAACGAAAACCCAAGCAAGAATGAGCTCTTGTAAATTGAGATGCAATATTGACTCTTGCCATATGATTTTCATAAAAGCATTCATTTATGTAGTTACATTTCGAAATTTGATTCCATGGAAACGAGGGCGTTTTTTGGTTGCGAGTCGCGATTTATCGGGAGAGCAAAAATTTATTTTTTACTTTTCCTCGGACATGCCGATAAATGCACGTTGTTTTTTAAATTCTGTTTTATGGACTGTAGTTGTAAAGAATATCCAACTTTGTGAACATATTACCTGATTCTGGTGCTAGGATTAGTATGTTCAAACCGGGACATCTCCACAACGCCTCAAGATTTTTTCATGCGGTTTGCTACGTTTAGTAGCACATATTGTATGTATGTAATTTGGGAAGAAAAGCTACATAAATAGTAGAATTTCAGCCGCTTAATCCCTAAAGGAATTTTTGCAGTCTCTCCCATGATTCTTACACTAGTTACCAAAACCTTTACTTTATGGCCTGTTCGCTCTCCGCACGGCTCTGGCCGGATCTATTGATCTTTTGAGCCGACCAGTGCTTTTGATAAAATGCAAAAGACTGGCTGGAGTAGCTTGTCGAATACCTTCAGCATCAAGGGTTTGCCCCTCCAGCGCATCACATCGCATCACTACGAACCGATCACATTTTCCTAAGAAATGTAGGCTCGTTTCCTCTTCCATCCCGCAATTGGGACAGATGTTCGAGGGTTCCATCCCCAGCTTGTGGAGGTGACCCTTTAATATCGAATGTCCAGTCATGATCTGGACAAACGATCTCAGTGCATCGCGCTCAAGGGAACTTACAAAAGCTCCCACAGATCGCGAAGGCAAGTTAATTAGCGTCTTAGTGACGCAGCAGTTATTCCCGTTCTTCCACAACTTAGAGTGCTGACTGTCACCCCAATCTCTAACAGCGCTCTTTACTGTGCTCATTGAAACAGGAATAATTGGTTCCGGGCCTTCCACTGTTAACTCAGAGGCTTGCTTAGCCAACGCGTCCACAGCTTCATTACCGGTAAACCCACTATGTGCAGGAATCCAAGCGAGAGTTACCTCGTGCGACAGCGCCAGTTGGCGCAGCCGCTCAAAGCACTCTCCCACCAACGAAGTCATGTACCACCAGCTCCTGAGAGCTTCTATGGCACTTCGACTGTCAGAGTAGATAAAAATCGTCCTCCTTCCTTTCAGGAGGAGACATAGTTTCCTCGCCAGGTTTGAAATGGCCAGGACTTCTGCTTGAAATACCGTAGCACTCCTACCCAGAGGTATGAGTTCATGTTCGGTATTTCCATCAATGGTGTACGTGAACGCCGCACCTGTACTTTCGCGGAACCTCGAGCCGTCTGTGTAGCACGTCACAGAGCTTGGTGAGTGTTCTGGCTCACCTCTCTTATCCCACGATTCTCTTGACGGAATGATCATTTTAAAGCCCCCTTCTACCAGTGGGCGACTATTCCGAAGATCACAAGGCCACTCTAGTAAAGGAATCTCCCTCCACACTCCCAGAGAAGCGCCGGAGTGAGTTAACCTTGAGAACGCACCTTGTGGCACCACACCTTTCCAGGTTGAGTTATGATGCAGCCTGTGCATCGTTCTTACAGCCATGATTTTGGCATGTATATCCACCGGTTTTAAGTCAAGCATGCACTCCAACGCAGCCGTTGGCGTTGTACGCATGCATCCTGTGATTAATAGCATTGCCTGGCGTTGAATCCGGGCTAGCAACATCACATTCCTATTAGCTTTCATTGATGGGACCCACACAACTACTCCGTAGAATAGGGCTGGTCTAATGACTGCTGTATAAATCCATTGTGTCACCCAGGGCTTAAGTCCCCAGGTTTTGGCAATAGCTCTCTTGCATTGTGCTAGAGCAACACGCATTTGTGTCACCCGTTTTAGCAAATGAGTTCGCCAGTTTAACTTGCTGTCCAGATGGAGTAGCACATATTAGTGCCCTTATAGTCATTATTTAGTTTTTAGAAAATACTGTTTGGTATGGACTGGAAAGTCATATATGTGTTGGACCAGTACCAAAATTTGAGATAAACTGCCTCACAGAATTTTTTGTAGTTAAGCAAACAACTTGATTCTCCGTATGCAAGTAACGCAATTAGTTGTGTATCAGCACGCAAAGTTTCATTAGTTAATACCTGCACACAAAAAAGTTATGACGGTTAAGCTGAGGTCATTTAGAAATGGCACGTTTTTTGCATTTTTTCCAAATTATGACAGTCGTTTGAGCTAATATTTAAAATTTGCTGTTTATTTGTAGAGACAAATCTGCCCTGAAAGTTTGAAGAGTTTCTGAGAAGGTGAGGAAAATTTTGGCCGACTCTGAAAAAAGATGCTCATACTGAAATCATAACAAGTTGTTGATAGCTTATTCATGGTTTTGCTATATTCCTTAAACATTTATTTACCAGTAAAAGATGACCAAGATCAATGGAAACAAAGATATATGAAAACAGAAAATTTATTAATGCATTTTTATGACAAATATCAATGTCTTTTAAGGTATTTGGATGTACATTTAAATACAAATTGTTTACAGATGGTTATAGCAAATTTATAAAACCAAAATTGCTAACCGCACACACTGCAGAGGTGAATGGAATTTTTTTTCTTTGATTCTGCACTTTAGTTACAAGTCCACAGATAGCGCCAACAGAGCACTTGCTAGAGATATGTATTGCAATTAGTATTAAACTTAAATAAGCGCTTACGCTGCATTATCAACCTTATAAGTATTTGCTATGGCAGGTACATTTTATGTTACATTGTTCAGGCTAACACAATATTACAATTAGTTACACAGTGCAGTAGCCAGCGCCGCGGTGGCACAGAGGGCTAAACATGCTTTCTGCGGCAACCACGCTCGGGTTCGATCCTCGCTGGGTACAATAAGTATGTGCTGTTTTCTGTAATGTGGGATTTATTCCGTAAAAGTAAATGGGTCTTCGCTCTTTCATTGGGATGTGCTAACTTTGAGATTGTAGCTTAGTAAATTTTCAAACTTTACAACTCCATAATATTTCTCGTAAAAACAGCACTGTGTAAAAATTACTGGGAGAGTCTGCAAAATCCAGAATGTTGGATACGCGGCTGTGGTCCTCTCTAGAGCACTATAGAGGGGATTCCTTCCCAAATTACATACATACACAGTGCAATAAAAACTATTACTTATTGTAAAATTATTACATATTTAAAAGAAAAACGAGGTAAGAAAGCTCTACTGTACACTTGTTCACTAAAATGCCACATAGGTAACTGTTAAATTCTACATAAAATTATCCCGCAAAAAATGTTCCCAAAACTACAAACAAGCATTAGCCAGTCTTTTTATCCGAATTTCCCAGAATTGCTTACCACCTAAGCGTGTTGAAATTATTACAAGGTAAGTAAAACAAAAGTTCTAACTTCATGGATAAAAAGGTTGTTTTAGCTATACCGAAAACTTCAAACTACATATTTTTACAATCATGTTTTCGCTCCAAACTTATTCTGTTATTTTACAGTGTTTTGAGTAATATAAATGTTCTCTTTGAAATACCTTTGTAAAAGATAACTTAATACTTTCTTGATACGTAGATTAGACGTAATTAAACGTACAATATGTACATTTTTCATAAGTTTATTTCAGAACAGAAACGGTGTTTTTGTACAAAAGGAAATATTTAATTTTGCTCTCTCATAAAAGTAAGCTATATTTGTTTTTCAGCAGGGTATTTTTAAAAATTTTAGTGTGACAATATTATGCAGTTCTAAGTGTAAATAATATTTTTAAGATAACAATTCTGACGGAATGAGAACACGTTTGATATAAGTTTTCAATTACAACAGAGTTTTTTATGCGGAATTATTTATTTCTAATGAGAGTCGACTTTAACACTCAGGATATATTTCCATTGTTTTTGAAACACCAAACACAAGTTTTCAGTTTTTGATTTTGCAGATGTGAAAGTGTGTTACCATTTCCGTTTGTTGGCTAAAGCTAAGTAGTTTTTCATGTTTCCAGACGCTAGGACAAATCACCTGAAATATTTTGTAAGAAATAATCATAACGTAGAACTCGCTTTTCCAATATTGGTAGCAGTCTTTAATGTTATTTTGACAATAAATATTTACTTATCGCGCAACACATTTATAAGTTAGAGTTTCTACGTCCTTTCAAATTGCTGGTTTTAACTTTCATTTTATTGTCTCTTTTTCGGAACAATGAAGGTCTAAACTTTAGACATTCTTTTACGAAACAACGTTCCATAGTTTTCTGAGCAAACGTATGCTTCAGTGTCCAAAAAATCCTAACTACGCGTTTGAGCCTTATTCTAGCTTGATCCAAATGCTGAAGTATGATCTCATTTGCAAATACAAAAAGGCACAAACCTACACATACAAGATACAATGTAAATATTACAATTGCGTTTCCGTTTAAATTAGGCGTTTTGAATGCATTTGTGTTTGTATTTAAATTCGCAGAATTATTGTAGTTCGCGTATTTTGACAATTTGGAATAGATTTTTAAACGTTTTACATGTTGTACAAATTTGATCCAGCGTGGCATGCCAGACATTAAATATCCCTCTGTTCGTCGTTGAATTTTTTTGGGTAGGATATTCATTTCATACCAGTTTGCAAAAACGGCAAATAAAGTACCAATCCTAATTAGATTTTCTTTCCCAATATTCACAAACTCTGTGGGGTTTCGCAACCTTGTCTGTATTGCCAAATCATCTATTTCTAACTCTGGCAAAATTACCGCCTTCTTAGTGCACTCAAGATGTTTTTGTTTCAATAGAATGTCAACGCTGCTTGGTTCCTTGTGGTAGTCTTGAAAAGATTGATCCGGCAAAATAGTTGGTTCGTTGACATAAAGGGTAATGTTTAGCATCGTTGTATGGTTTTGCAGCATTTCATTAATTTTGTGTGTGCTACCACCGTAATCTAATACAATTGATCTTATAGATATTCTTCCCTTCGAATCTTTCAAAATGTGTGGATAAACTAATGACACAAGGGCTTGGTGACATCTATCAGAGTCCATATAGCAAGCATTTCCCGTATGCAATTTGCCCATTTGTACATAAATAGTGTAGTTTTGGAGTATCAATTGACTTAATTTCGTATATTGTACATGAGGTTTTGGCTGCATAAGCCTGAACATATTGTCTTGCTTATATGCATTGCTAAGCACTAGAGAACCCAGAAAAACTAAACTTAGTAGCACGCGGATTTTCAGATTATGCTTTTCTTGTTGTGTTGGAAATTGACCACCTTGCTCAAAGTATAAAACAAAGCAACCAAACACATTTCTCGATAGACTTTCATTTATACACACGAGCCACTTGTGCTTTATATTGATGCGTTTTATTACAGTACAGCGGTTCTGTATGTACTGCGAACACTGACTTACTGTGGTAATTGAAGTTGGTACAAAAATAATTGCAAATATTGAGATTAAAACCCAAGCGTATTTGTCGTAGCTAGATACCAAATCATGAAAAAGTAATTTTTCTGTCGTGGGTCTCCCGCAACTGACAAATATATAATTTCGACTTGGAAACCTTGTAATTATTGATTGCTCATTGGCACCTACAAGCATACTATGCAACCGAATTCCCATTCCAGGGTTTAAAAGATCAAATCTAACAGAAGCACAAGTTAAGTTTGACGATGAAGCCCACATATCAAATGCAACAATGCTGTTCATCTCAGTTAGTGGTGCGTTAGCTATTGGCACTTTTGTGCAATAGTTTTTCAACAGACCTGGACTATGGAGAAACCCTGGATACACAACCGAGTCATCCGAAACAAGAGCTGTTAAACTTTTTGTTAGTTTATTGTGCTCGTTTATCGTAATTTTGAAATGGTAAAATAAACGATGAATTTCCGTCCGAAAAGATCCTGTCTCAAATACACGGAAATGGATAACCCATAAAGATATATAACCAATTGGTACTGAAAACTCGTGTTGATCTCTAGTTTGCAGAACTAGCATTACGTTCAATAATGAGGCTGAATGTCCGACAAGAACGCGAACCTTAGCCTCACCCCACAAAGCGATATGTAGATTTGAAACTGACTTACTAAACAGCAAGTAAACGGATGGAATGGTTGGCGGGGTTCTTGTAAAACTGGCAAAACTGGCTTCGTAAATTTGCTCAATACCCCAATATCCCATGTGTAATTTCCTAAAAAATTTATTGCGTCCATTGTGTCTGTTAAGATTTTCAAGCTGTGTAACAGAGGGCTCGATATCAAGAAATACTTCGCAATTCCAAGGTTTTGAGTTTGTGGAAAAAGGTGTGTAATTCAATTTTTGACAAACTCCATATATGTATATGTTCTGTCCTGTCGCTGATAACCCTTCGATGCCACCAAACCAATATTTTGAAGAAGAACAGTTTAGTGCGACCCTCTCTAGTGTTTTTTGATCAAATGTTTCCATGTGTTCATTACATAAAATATACTGATTGCTATAGAAATGAGAAATCTTGCGTAGTTGAACCCCGTTTGCAAAAACAGGTTTAGTTCGCACTGGTTCCGTGTCGACGGTTATTGTAGCCTTTGGAAATAAACCAGATCTTTGTATCATTGCAACGTTTACGAAAGCTAGGTCGACTTGTTTGTAGTTTGTTAACATAATCATGCATGCTTTAAACGGAAACAGAAATTCCTCAAGAATACGCTCGTTTGACTGTTCTTCAACAAACGAATCAAAAATGTGGTGAATCGTCTCTACTTGATTTACATAAAAAATAAGACAGAATATAACTGGAAACATTTCACAGAACATATTTTATTAGCTTATTTTGGAGCCAACAGTTGTGAATTTCATTTGGTATTATTTCTGGTAGGCTGATTGATTTTAGTCAAGGTTTCACTCTTGTCTGACCAATATGTCAAACGTAATACACAACGTTTGCCAACAGTTGTGAATTCGATTTGGTATTATTTCTGGTAAGCAATCTGTGTGTTATGCCTTTAAAATGCTTGATTATAAGCGCAGTTTATGTCTGACGTTTTGGAAGTACTTCGTATCTAAAGCAGGAAATCGTATAGCTTCAAGTATGCTATACTGCGCAAAGGAAATATAAACATATTAATGAACTAAAGCAGGTATAAAACAAGAACAACTTCCGTACAATATTTGTCTATTGCCGGTACCTCAAGTACCCAAACAAGGAAGCATTCATTATTATTGGCCTTGTAGGACTTCTTGGGAGTACGTGTGCTGAGGTGTAAATTAAACTGCAGTGTAAATTTAGTTTGATCACAGGATATCTCCAGGGTTCACAAAATTCTTTTTCAATTTCTAGGAAGCTTAATAGACACAAGAACATGTTTTGCGCAATGTATTATGCTTCAATAACTAAAACCCGTAATGGTATATTCCATAAGATTTAAATATGTCATATATTCCAATATGATGTTAAATTTGGAAGGAACTGTTGAAACAAGCAGACAATTGTTTACGAATAAAGACATGCAATTTGTCTTGAGCACGAGCACCAATAAGCTGACAGGGATAATTAATTATGTAACCATTTATAACACCTGTGATGAATTCAGCCACGCCAAACAATCGAAAAGACAACGTACACTATTATCACTTTACGATTATGCTAGTCAAATGCACTACTCCTGTCGAGATTGTGTAAACGCAACGAACGAACGTATAAACGGATGCGGAGAACAAGCAAATCCAAGTGCTCTTGATGCTGACTACATTAACGAACTTCACAACTGCTCGGGTTGTCATAGACATCGGTGGGTTCAAAGTCATTTGTAAGACGAAACCAAAATGCCGCTAGGAATGACTGTGTGCGATAATATTCAATGTGAGGCGCCTTTGGTGCCTTGTAGAGTTGAAATACGGTTTTCTTTTTGTTGGAACCTACGACAAAGATTCTGAAGTCTGCAAAACATTTTTCAGGAACAAATTATATACTTTGGATAAAAAATTTGAAATCTTTTATATCCCAGACAATGTCGATTCCGCACATAATTTTACGTACTCAATGACTGAGGTCAATACACTAATGATATTGGATGAGGAATTTGAGGATGTATTCAAATACGCGGTTCCTGGTGGCCATGTTCCGAATTTGGATGTTTCACGTTCTGCGAATGGTTATATCGGTTAAGGAAAGCTTCCCCAGATTGAACCCATGAAACTAGTTTAGCAAAAGTTATATGATAAAAGTCACTTACACGTTGCAATGTTGTAAATCTGCAAATTCATAGGAATACGTGCAATAATAACCATGCGAAACGCGAGTCAGTGTTTGGTAAACACGTGTGTTATCACCGGTGTTTATAAAAAATAGATTTGTTTATACTAAATACAATTGCTGGTTATTGCTTTACTTTCGTTTTAGGGAAAGGTTTATTCTCAGCATTTTATGTTGAAAAGATAATTAATCCAATATTGAGTTTTCCAATATTTTATTTAGTCAATATTGACCACTGTGAATCATTTCTCTTGCTGTGTCGTTGTGTATGTTTGACAGGTCTGGGTATCGCCCAGTTTTGTTAATTTGTCAAATAAAGCACAGGTTAAAGTTTGTGAAATTTTCTGATTAAATGCTACGTGTCTATCACACTTTAAACAATTAAACTTGTTTCAATTTGGCAGCAAATACAAGTAAAGGCAATAAGGCCTTTTTAAAACCCATTTAGTCTAATTTAGATCACATTAGCCTGGTTCAAAGCCCATTTCGCCTAGTTTAAAAATAAGGTGTACCAACAAACAGACAAACACACGGAAACTGACATTTGCAATACTATTGCAGGAGCTCTACACTTACAAAAGTGGGTTCAAAACATCAAAACCAGCAAAACTAGGATCTCAGAAAGCAGAAAGGGTTATCAAGTAAACACAACTGTCACTACATGAACTATATTTTAATAAGCCCACACCAACACTTGCTCTCTGTTCTCCAGCACCTACCAAACATGAGCTTAAGTTTATGGGAAATATAATTAAAGGAGATTTCACATAAAATTGCAGTAACTCCAGCAGTTAGTCCAACACACAAAACCAAAAATATCACTCTAAGCTTACCCAAAAAAGTAGCTGGGCGCACAATATCCCCTGAACTAAAGGGTTGTTCCTTGTTCTGGAGACATTTTTGAAACTGCGATATCTCGGAACATTTAGGCTTTATTGGGCTACAGTATTATTTAACATTTAGTACAACTAATAGTTAACAATATTCACATAAACTAAGATTCATTGGTGCCTTTGTATCCAGTGCTGCAAAGTTTTTGCTCGGCTTATGCTCGAACCCCATATCCCGATTTTACCGATCATGCTGCCACTTAAGTGGTGATATTTTTCCAAATAGTATTGAAACCTTGGGGTAAACTGTGTGGGTTTTGTAGATTGGACTACCCTGCCTTACATGAATCCCAAAAAGTTTCGATGTCTCTTGCCAGTGGAGTATTTGGAGCATGTTTTGATTTTGGTCTAGATCTTAAAAAATTATTTTTGTAAACAAATCGGGGTCTAGATTTTGCTCGCTGCTCCTGATCCTTGACTGCTGGTTGGTGCTTCGGCTTAGTGCAGGCTTTGATGCCCAATTTCTGAGCTTTAGTTTGACCTAGCGCTTGTGGACTAATGTTGAGTTTGTTGGCTGCAGCACTAATTGAAGTGGAAGGCTCCTCGTCGATTAACTTTGATGTCGTCTTCAAGCTTCCTAAGAAAGCCACCGTTACACTACGTCCTTATGAGAACCTGGACCCTGATGTTTTTGTAGGTTAATATCCCTGAATTATTTTATATATACACGTCGGGCGCTTACCTTCTTCTACAAAGTGTTTCACTGCTTTAATCTTTGACCTTTTAGCGAAATTTTTGAAGTAGGATATAACCCGTTTTACAAACGCCTCTTTCTTCCGGGAAACCATTACGATGCGTTTATTTTGGAAAACCGAAAAATACATCATATAACCCCCAAAGGATGAGCTATCACATGATGCATTCAATTTTTTATCTCCTGCCTTCATTTGCATTTTATCTCTATTTGCATAAATGTCTCCCGAACAAGGAACAGTGCTTTACTTACAAACTTTCTAAACTTTGGATTATTTACTTCACGAAGTTTTGAAATGTGTTTGGAGACAAGTTTTATCTACCAGTCCCAAATACCCGAGCTTTCAACTCCACGAATTTGTTTGCTTATAAATGTGGGAATGAAACCTTTGAGAGTAAATCCAAGCTTGTTGTTAATTATATATTCCTTTCCAACCGATACTTTATGCCTAACAGATTGTTTTATGGAAAACTCGTACTCCATAATCTTTTGATCATAAATCAGAAAAGCTGTATTATTGCATTCAATAAGCTTTTTAACGGTATAGTTCCGTTCCGATTGTTCAAGTTCGACTTTATTTTCAAATATAAATGGAGTAATATATTTCGTCATCCGTTGGAAGTACCCTTCGGCTGACGGAGATATTTTTGTATCGTTATACCTTTTATTAAACAGCACTAAACCCAAATATGCACTACTTTTCTGGTTTTCATCCGTGTTGTGAATTTTTTGTGCTACCTGAGACCACACAAACAAGCAATGTGTTGTGTTGGGAATGGTTGAATTTACATAGTGTCCAATCGGTAAGTTGCCTAGCTCGTCACACTTAGAGTCACGATACATAATATTTGTTCCGACAACTTCTGAGTAAATCTTGTATTTTCTATTAATTAATTCCCTATAGTATTTTAATTTTAAATACTTCGGTGGTAGAACCATGTCGTACACGTTGTCGTTTTTGTAAACATTGTTTAGTACTAAAGACGAGAAAAGCGTGGCTATAATTAAAAATCTGTATTTTGTACTGGTAACCAAGAAATCTGGAAAAGGTCTAGATTGATCTAGCAGTAGTTTTATGGGCACTTCATACAGCTGACTTACGGATTGAAACTTATTTAGTTGCACGTACAAAAGACAAACGGTTGCGGGAATTGCAAAAAACAGGACAACAAAAAGAGCTATCCATACATTTGTATGAAAGCTATTCAAAAGTACATGAAAACCAATATCTTCTGTGCCTGTTTTACCGCAACTAATAAATCTCATTTGCCATGGCGGATAAGTAGCTGAATACATTATTAAGTAGCGAAAGCTACTTATTAATCTGGCGCAAGCTGTCCGTCTGTCTGTCCGTCCGTCTGTCTGTCTGTCCATGCGATATCTTCGCAACGGCTAAACTGATTTTAACGAAACTTGGCACACACATGTGTCATGTAATTGCGCGGCTGTGGCCAAAATTGCAGGTCGCTAGGTCAAAGAGGTCAAACGTTATGAGGTCATAAGTCACATTAGCTCTCTTAATACTATAACAAAGTTAGGATACTACATATAACGCTGTAAATATAATACTAGCAGGAAACTTTTGTTTGAACTTTTATAAATTTAAGAAACGTCTTTCCTTGGTCAAAAATAGTACATTTACCGTTTAAATTTTATTGATGACGCGAAGCTTTTACTTTTACTTTTATGAAGTTACCAACGTCCTTCGTTGGTAAGAATACTACATATACCGTTTAAATTTTATTGATGACGCGAAGCTATTACTTTTACTTTTATGAAGTTACCAACACCCTTCGTTGGTCAAGCATACTACATTTACCGTTTAAATTTTATTGATGACACGAAGCTATTACATTTACTTTTATGAAGTTACCAACGTCCTTCGTTGGTAAGAATACTACATATACCGTTTAAATTTTATTGATGACGCGAAGCTTTTACTTTTACTTTTATGAAGTTACCAACGTCCTTCGTTGGTAAGAATACTACATATACCGTTTAAATTTTATTGATGACCCGAAGCTATTACTTTTACTTTTATGAAGTTACCAACGCCCGTCGTTGGTAAGAATACTACATTTACCGTTTAAATTTTATTGATGACGCGAAGCTTTTACTTTTATGAAGTTACCAACGTCCTTCGTTGGTCAGGAATACTACATTTACCGTTTAAATTTTATAACTTTTATAAATTTAAGAAACGTCTTTCCTTGGTCAAAAATACTACATTCACCGTTTAAATTTTATTGATGACGCGAAGCTTTTACTTTTACTTTTATAAAGTTGCCAACGTACTTCTTTGGTCAAGAATACTATATTTACCGTTTAAATTTTATTGATGACGCAAAGCTATTACTTTTACTTTTATGAAGTTACCCACGCCCTTCCTTGGTCAAGTATACTACATTTACCGTTTAAATTTTATTGATGACGCGAAGTTATTACTTTTACTTTTATGAATTTACCAACGCCCTTACTTGGTCAAGAATACTACATTTACCGTTTAAATTTTATTGATGACGCAAAGCTATTACTTTTACTTTTATGAAGTTACCCACGCCCTTCCTTGGTCAAGTATACTACATTTACCGTTTAAATTTTATTGATGACGCGAAGCTATTACTTTTACTTTTATGAATTTACCAACGCCCTTCCTTGGTCAAGAATACTACATTTACCGTTTAAATTTTATTGATGACGCAAAGCTATTACTTTTACTTTTATGAATTTACCAACGCCTTTCCTTGGTCAAGAATACTATATTTACCGTTTAAATTTTATTGATGACGCGAAGCTTTTACTTTTACTTTTATAAAGTTGCCAACGTACTTCTTTGGTCAAGAATACTACATTTACCGTTTAAATTTTATTGATGACGCAAAGCTATTACTTTTACTTTTATGAAGTTACCCACGCCCTTCCTTGGTCAAGTATACTACATTTACCGTTTAAATTTTATTAATGACGCAAAGCTATTACTTTTACTTTTATGAATTTACCAACGCCCTTCCTTGGTCAAGAATACTACATTTACCGTTTAAATTTTATTGATGACGCGAAGCTTTTACTTTTACTTTTATAAAGTTGCCGACGTACTTCTTTGGTCAAGAATACTACATTTACCGTTTAAATTTTATTGATGACGCAAAGCTATTACTTTTACTTTTATGAAGTTACCCACGCCCTTCCTTGGTCAAGTATACTACATTTACCGTTTAAATTTTATTGATGACGCGAAGCTATTACTTTTACTTTTATGAATTTACCAACGCCCTTCCTTGGTCAAGAATACTACATTTACCGTTTAAATTTTATTGATGACGCGAAGCTATTACTTTTACTTTTATGAATTTACCAACGCCCTTACTTGGTCAAGTATACTACATTTACCGTTTAAATTTTATTGATGACGCAAAGCTATTACTTTTACTTTTATGAAGTTACCCACGCCCTTTCTTGGTCAAGAATACTACATTTACCGTTTAAATTTTATTGATGACGCGAAGCTTTTACTTTTACTTTTACGAAGTTACCAAAGCCCTTCGTTGGTCAAGATTACTGTATTTACCGTTTAAATTTTATTGATGACAAGAAACTATTACTTTTATAAAGTTGCCAACGTATTTATTTGGTCAAGAATACTATATTTACCGTTTAAATTTTATTGATGAGGCAAAGCTATTACTTTTACTTTTATGAAGTTACCCACGCCCTTCCTTGGTCAAGTATACTACATTTACCGTTTCAATTTTATTGATGACGCGAAGCTATTACTTTTACTTTTATGAATTTACCAACGCCCTTCCTTGGTCAAGAATACTACATTTACCGTTTAAATTTTATTGATGACGCAAAGCTATTACTTTTACTTTTATGAAGTTACCAACGCCCTTCGTTGGTCAAGAATACTATATTTACCGTTTAAATTTTATTGATGACGCAAAGCTTTTACTTTTACGAAGTTACCAAAGCCCTTCGTTGGTCAAGATTACTGTATTTACCGTTTAAATTTTATTGATGACACGAAACTATTACTTTTATAAAGTTGCCAACGTATTTATTTGGTCAAGAATACTATATTTACCGTTTAAATTTATTGATGAGGCGAAGCTATTACTTTTACTTTTATGAAGTTACCCACGCCCTTCCTTGGTCAAGTATACTACATTTACCGTTTAAATTTTATTGATGACGCGAAGCTATTACTTTTACTTTTATGAATTTACCAACGCCCTTCCTTGGTCAAGAATACTACATTTACCGTTTAAATTTTATTGATGACGCGAAGCTATTACATTTACTTTTATGAAGTTACCAAAGCCCTTCGTTGGTCAAGCATACTACATTTACCGTTTAAATTTTATTGATGACGCGAAGCTTTTACTTTTACTTTTACGAAGTTACCAAAGCCCTTCGTTGGTCAAGATTACTGTATTTACCGTTTAAATTTTATTGATGACACGAAACTATTACTTTTATAAAGTTGCCAACGTATTTATTTGGTCAAGAATACTATATTTACCGTTTAAATTTTATTGATGACGTGAAGCTATTACTTTCACTTTTATGAAGTTACCCACGCCCTTCCTTGGTCAAGCATACTACATTTACCGTTTAAATTTTATTGATGACGCGAAGTTATTACTTTTACTTTTATGAATTTACCAACGCCCTTACTTGGTCAAGAATACTCCATTTACCGTTTAAATTTTATTGATGACGCAAAGCTATTACTTTTACTTTTATGAAGTTACCCACGCCCTTCCTTGGTCAAGTATACTACATTTACCGTTTAAATTTTATTGATGACGCGAAGCTATTACTTTTACTTTTATGAATTTACCAACGCCCTTCCTTGGTCAAGAATACTACATTTACCGTTTAAATTTTATTGATGGCGCAAAGCTATTACTTTTACTTTTATGAATTTACCAACGCCCTTCCTTGGTCAAGAATACTATATTTACCGTTTAAATTTTATTGATGACGCGAAGCTTTTACTTTTACTTTTATAAAGTTGCCAACGTACTTCTTTGGTCAAGAATACTACATTTACCGTTTAAATTTTATTGATGACGCAAAGCTATTACTTTTACTTTTATGAAGTTACCCACGCCCTTCCTTGGTCAAGTATACTACATTTACCGTTTAAATTTTATTGATGACGCAAAGCTATTACTTTTACTTTTATGAATTTACCAACGCCCTTCCTTGGTCAAGAATACTACATTTACCGTTTAAATTTTATTGATGACGCGAAGCTTTTACTTTTACTTTAATAAAGTTGCCGACGTACTTCTTTGGTCAAGAATACTACATTTACCGTTTAAATTTTATTGATGACGCAAAGCTATTACTTTTACTTTTATGAAGTTACCCACGCCCTTCCTTGGTCAAGTATACTAC
This sequence comes from Entomobrya proxima, assembly GCA_029691765.1. Lineage (NCBI taxonomy): Eukaryota > Metazoa > Arthropoda > Collembola > Entomobryomorpha > Entomobryidae > Entomobrya > Entomobrya proxima. The sequence goes on from CM056168.1 coordinate 69,379,460, forward strand.
ATTTACCGTTTAAATTTTATTGATGACGCGAAGCTATTACTTTTACTTTTATGAATTTACCAACGCCCTTCCTTGGTCAAGAATACTACATTTACCGTTTAAATTTTATTGATGACGCGAAGCTATTACTTTTACTTTTATGAATTCACCAACGCCTTTACTTGGTCAAGTATACTACATTTACCGTTTAAATTTTATTGATGACGCAAAGCTATTACTTTTACTTTTATGAAGTTACCCACGCCCTTCCTTGGTCAAGAATCCTTTCAATGTAAATGAATAGCTTTTCTTCAAGCTCTGTTTTAAACCAGGCACTCCTTCCGGAACAACTACTTTGTTACGACTTATCTAATTTCATAATTAGAGCGACGGGCGATGTGTACATAATTTAGAGCTTTATTCAAACATAAAATTATAAATACTTTACTTCCAAATCCAATTTTTTAAAACAATTAAAAATAATGTAACCCATTTCTTCTTTATTATCAACTAAACCTTGATTTGAATTTCTATAAAAATATCCCAAACTAATTATAAAATTAATTTTTAATACAACGGTATATAAACTAAAATAAAGTAATATAAATTGTGTACTGTCATTTAAAGAACAGGTTCCTCTGATAAGAATTAACTACCGCCAAATTCTTTAAGTTTCCTTAAAAGTACTACTTAAGATTTCAAAACACAAATAATAGGGTATCTAATCCTAGTTTCCTTTAGTGTCTAAAAAGAAACATTAATTAAAATTTTAAAAATTAAATATTTTTCACAAAATTAACTTTTATTATTTTTATTCTAATTAAACTTTATTTATCTTTTAAACATTAATTTTATTATGTAGTATAACCGCAGATGCTGGCACAACTTTATCTTAATAAAAATAAAAATTTTATATCTCTTAATTTTTATAATATAAAATACTGCCTAAAATACATGTACAAAATTTTGTATACTAAATCTAAAGCTAGAATCAAACTTTTCCTCTTTTCCCGAAAGAACTTTTTAACCCAACCCTTCTGATTTACCAACCCTTCAGAAGGGTTGGGTTAAAAATAATATATAAAATATTTAATATATATATATATTAATTTAATGTTATTTAATATATTAATTAAATTAAATATTTAATTTAATTAATATATTTTATATTTATATATATATTAAATATTTAATTTTCAATATTATATTAAATTAATATATGTAATTATATATTTTATATAATATAAATTATTTTTTTTTTTTTTAATTATATAATATAATTGTATATATAAATATATATATATATTATATAATATATTTAATATATACATATATATATATATATATAATATACTAACATATATTAAAATATAAATTATTTATATATAATACCCCTAATTTTACAATTTTGTAAAAAACTTTTAAAAAGCACCTTCGACTTTCACAGAAAAGAAATAGAAATGTACCAAGGAAAAGTGCCTGATAAAAGGATTATTTTGATAGAATAAATCATG
>CM056168.1:69381052-69453957 GCA_029691765.1 Entomobrya proxima
ACCCATTTTTTGCACCAGTTGCATTATGGTAACCTGCAAAGTCTCTATTGCCGTCATTGTATCCGTTTTGTATCTGCATTTTCGTAGCCAGCTTAATTATCTGCTCGTAACACATCTTCTATTTGAATTTTCAACCGCGTCTTCTCCGTTTCCATTTTTCCTATTACGTACATGATATCTGAATCAAGCGTTACATTTACAATCTACACAAACAAACGCAGGACAAGGGAACATAAAAACCTTCTCATTCAAAGTTACCCAGGAACTTACCGAATAATTTTTCATTATTTCGTTGTAGTGCTACTTTGCCACGTTGCAGCATTTATAATCTCAATGTGGTTCTCCTTTTTAGCATTTTAAATTAACAAAGGAAATCGAATTTTAGTATCGCTCAAACACTTTATAAAAGATATCATGTTACAGGAATACTATGCGTGAAGTTGTCAAGACATTTTCTTGTCCTTCATGTATTCACAATCAAGTATCAATTCGTCCAGATATATTTATCAAATAGAAAATTAAGAAGGTTTCATTTTAAGTAAATATTTTATTCCTCTAGTTAAGTCACAACTTTGCTGCATTAAAGATCAAACAAGATAATGACAATATATAGATTTCTATTTTCCTCCTACACTTTTTAAAACCAACACACCATTCATCATTTTCAATTTCAATCCTTTATATTCCTTTAGGATTCTCTACAGCTACGTTATCCTTTACCACTCGTTTGTTTCTGCACAATGCAGAGTAAACCAACGCAGTGGAAACATTTTTTCCGCCTGCATAGTGTCCAAAGTGAGTGGCTCTAAACAAAAGAGCCTTAGAAAAGGATCCATCGTCGTTTTGCAATAGCAACAATCGTTCAAACATTTTACCCATTTTTTTCTTGATATCTTCGGTAAAATTTGTGTAACGCTGCAGATAAACATATGATAGCATAACACAAGCAATGCACATGGCTTGTGTGCATTCTATATCTATCTTTAAAATTTCGAACTCAATAACTTCAGACAAAGCTTTACAAAACAAGTTCCGTGCTTCATCTGACACACTAACAAAGCGGCTTATTATTAACAATATGGGAAATTTATTCGAATAGTACTGCATTCCCTTTATTAAGCCATTTGGGTTTGATGCAAGAGTTTTTACAAACTCGGCAATACGATTAATGCTAGGCATAAGAACTTCCATATCCGGATACTTGACAACACTGCAAAATGTCAAAAAATTTGCTAACCCGGCTATATCAATTCTTAAATCCGTAAGCAACCTATCAAAAATAATTCTTCTTGGTGTGATTGGTTCATTGTTGTCGATCCAAATACCGATAACAGAATCCTCTTTCTTTGTTCTCCTTAAAATTTCACCAATTTGGGCATGACAAATTTGTATTTCCACGTTGCGGGTTAGGTATAAAGCTAGCAGTGACACACCAGTTGTCTCAATATCATCAGGAAAAAGACGTGTATCTTTGTCATCTCTTGCGTCAAAATAGTTAAATAGGTAACGCCCTGGCCGATTGTGTCTCTTGATGCAGTTTACCAATGATGATATGATTAGTGGATCCAGATCCTCGTCAATTAGGAAAGGTAAAAGCAACGCGGACTCAAAACACGAACCGATTGGAGAATAAACTTCATTTTCACGCTCAAAATGATAAAATTCTCCTGGATAACCATGTATTGCGCTCACATTTCTCTCCAGCCATAGCGCAGCTGACTTTGTAACGGAATCAAAGCTCCTGCTCGTGGTTGCATTCATGTAAGAATGTTGAGGTCTTCCGGTACAGTACCTCTCAAAAACTTCCTCGTATGCAAATTTAAATGGATCGTTCTGTTAAATTTTCAATAGAAAACCAATATCGTATTTTAGAAATTTTTGGGTTTTATAAACATATAAATATTTAGGATGATTGCAACTAGTGTATATTCTTTTTCTATTACTGACCTTTTTTGTTGGGTTCTCTTGGTTTGCCATTTTCAAACTTTCAAACTTCCAACGCGTGTTTTGGGAAACGCTAAAAATCTTGAACGTTTACAAAAAGTAAAGTGAAGTACGATTTTTAATTCCAAAATTGGAGGTACTCAAACATAAGTTGTTCCAATCTGCTCGAAATACAAGATAGATGCAAACTAACCACTAACACGTTTACAAGACGTTGTCCGACGCAAAAATGGATAGTATTTGTGTGCGTGAACGTTACTTTATTTCAATTCAACTTCGTTTTAGGATTAAGGTTGCTGTGTAAAATGTTAAAATTGTCGGCATTTGCGTCACGTCCTGTTGCAAAAACGTAAGAGTGTATAAACGGACATGGATTAGCCAACCATCTAATTTTTTCCATGCTTCAAGATAATTCATTGCAATAGCAATTATCGTTTCTATAGCAGAGTAGTTATGCCAGCCTACTTGACCTAATTGGGTAGTTTTGTACTAACAACGTTAACCATTAAACATGAAACTTCAAGTAACAAATCAAAAATCAAATCAAAGTCACTTGAGTTGTAAAATTATAATACATAATTTTAGATGGTTTACGCAGTGTATGCTGTTTAATAATACAAAAAACTTGGTCAAAAAATCTCGAAAATACAATACATAAGTTTTATTCTCATTCTTACGTCAACGAGAGTTTCCTATTCAAAATCACATAAAAATGGTTTATGGTTGCTTTGTTAAAATTTTAATTGACGTTGCCGGCATTTGCATCACATCCTTTTACAGGTATATGAGAGTATGTGAACAGATTTGCGTCCGCCAACCATCTACTTTATCCCATTATTCAAGACAATATATTGCTTCAGCAAGGTAGCATTTCTACAACAGCGCAACTTACTTGGAAAAATATTTGCACCATTATGGTAACCATTGGGCAAGGACTTTGCTGATTTTCGTAGTATCAAATTACAGGACATAAAATAGCGTATGAAAAAATATAAATTACCGTCAGGGTATCCGTTTTGTCCTGTCTATTGCCTTAACTGCCGTACTTTCCTTGTAGTTCCCAATAGAAACAGCAATTTCTGGTACAATAGCGAGACAACCTCTTAACAAGTTTTTATATGGAGTATTACTCACATCAGAAATTGCATGCAGTTGATTTGGCTTGTTCAGAACACAACTTCTATTTTCCCTTTTATTCGATCTTCGATCCGAATTTCCATTGTCTTTATTGCCGGATATTTGATATTTTAAGCAAGTAATACCGTTTCAATCCACACAAATGAACACAGGACAAGAAAATATAGAAATTTTTTAAAAATGTTATCCAGAAGCTTACCAAGGCATTGTTCAATATTTTGGTGTAGTGCTACTTTGCTGCGTTTTAGAATTTGGAATCTCATTTTGGTTCAACTTTTTGTACTAAGTAAGTTGACAAAAAGAAATAGAATTTTAGTGTCAGAGAAACACAGTGTCAGGTAAAACTGTACAGATATTCATGATATGTTGCATGTTATGCAGTAATTGTGTCCTTTACTCATTTTCGGGTACATTTTAAAGAATTGCACCATTATTTGAGTGACCGGTAAAATTGTTCCCATGCTCATTTCTCATTATGAATGACTTCCCACAAAGTAACTCTGGTGATGAACAAAAACGTAATAAAGTTGCTTGTTTGGGTTCTGGAATGGAATAATGGATGTATGGTGAACGAAAACAATTGAGGCTCCTAGTGTGTAGGGGTTTTATGAGACAGGCATTTGCCTGGTTATTTTGAATTTGGTTGCAGCGTGCCTTTTATTCCAGACAAAACGAGAAGGCAAGAAGAATGAGTGGGATTGAGAGAGTTGGCTACGTGCGAGGAGAAGAATTGCATCATCTTTTTATTCGGGTTTGTTCCGCAAAGAGAGAAACGGAACGCAGAGCAGCAGCAGCAACAACTTCACTTGTCATTACCGACTTTCAGTTGAAAGGAAAGAAGTAGATTTATCAGAGATTCATTATTGCGTTGAGAAAAAGTAGAGACTTTTGATTTTGTGATAAGAGAATTGAGAGATCACAGAATTCTGAGAAATTAGTAGTTTTTGTGTTAATTTTTTGATTTAAAAATCCTCCATTTAATTGAGAATTGAGAATAAAGCGAAGTAGATATACTTTTTAGTAGAAAAAAATTAAAACTGACATTTTGTGTGTGTGAACTTGATTTATTTTGGGAGCACTAACGGCACGGCATAATTATCGAGCATCTTATCGACGGTTAGTTGGTTGGTTTGCGAACATATGGTGTGCTTCTTCTGGTTTCTACGTTGTTCAAATAGCAAACACATATTACATTTTATGGCGAAAACATAATTTCTCCCACACAGTTAAGACGTCATTGTCCTAGTTCTACGATTTATTTTCTCTTAAGATGTAGGTTTAGACAATGTGCATATTTTCAAAAAAGATGCAAATATTTTAACACAGTAATCAATAAAGCAACTCCAGTTACATTTGTACTTCTGAAAATATATTTATTACTTTCTGTCTGATTCTGTCAGCGTTTTAACCTCCATGGAATTAATAATATCTGTTTTTACAATAATACTCACATATCACCACAAAGGATTGAAATACAACGCACAAATACACCAATAGTAATTTAGAAGCCTACACGTTCCAAAACTACGTTGTATATAGATTTTCCGCTGCATACACAACTGTGGATTTAAGTGCTAAGGCTATTTTTATTAATTATTCATATTTGATTACTCTAAACATTTTACAGTTAGTTCATTGCAACTATACACAATCTTACAAGGTTACAAGAAATTCACAAAATCAAACCATGAAAATAACTTCAGTGCCTTCATCAAATCCAAATCTTTCTTAGTAAATATTTGATATCACTTAACAAGTAGGTTGATATACCAATCCAGATACATTTATACCTCTTGATCCTTATACATGGTTCCTAGATCTTAGATACTTTAAAAACTTCGATTTGCAGTGCCAATGCTTACGGTATGTAAATAAAACTTTTTATACCATAGTAAAATCCCGTAACCCACAAAACAGGTGAAACGAAGAACTTGTACAACATTTCCAAAATACAAACTATTATACTTATTTGTAGACCAAAAAGTAAAACATAAAATACTATTTGCATTTTCCCTACTAGCTTTGCAGGATTTACGGTTTGAGTTTTATAATATTTTTCATACCTTTTTGTTCGAATCTTCACAAGATCATGACTTACTACTCTACTCCACCAGTTCCATATCCCGGAACTTTCAATCCCTCGAATTCGCTTGTGAATAAATTCTGGTACCCAACCTCTAAAAGAAAATTTTATTCCCGTTTTTAGAATATATTCCTGCCCAACTGACAGTTTTTGTCCAACCAAAGGTTGAAGCAATGCTTTGTGTCTTTCAACTTCAGTTTCGTAAACAATAATAGCTGTGTTTTCACATTTTTGCAACATTCGTTCAAGCTGGAATTTAGCTTCTATGTCTTGACTGACGTCAGTAGGGTAGAGCGTACTCAAATCAAGTAAACTATGGTTTTTCAATAGATTTTGTAATCGTGTCATAGCCGTAGGAACGATTTTGCTGTTGTGAAAGGTAGTGTTAAATAATTTTGGAATGTATTCATTTTTTGTCCTACCGCTTGTTTGAAATATGCATCTTTCTGCTTCCAATTCTGAATCTGCTATCAAGCAAAGGTTAGTTGCATTGTTTTCGACACTTATAATATGAGCTGGATATTTCCTTATAAAAGAACAGGAGTAAAAAATCTCTGATTGACGATACACAGTAACATATTTCACTGGTGAATAAATTGTATACTTTGCGGTTATCAGTTCGCTAACGTACTTAAGTAGAATTGTCTTTCTTTCCAACACCATATCATAAATTTTTTCGTTTCTGTAGGCGTTACTTATCACAAGAGCAGCCAAAAGGCAACCTGAAGTTAATATACGACCCGGGTTAGTTACAAGAATTTTTTTAGGAAATGCGCCACCTTGTTCTAGGAGTAGCTTTATAGGAGCATATGCGGTTTCTATGAACTGTATATACAAATTTGTTGTATTGTGTAAACACCAGACAGATATTGGAACAAGAACAACTATGGTAATTGCAATGCAACACCAAACTGTGATATCAAAACTTGCAAGCAAAATGTGAGCCTGAATTCTTTCCGTATTTAAATAGCCACAGCTAATGAATTTCATACGAAAGGCTGGAAATTCGGCTGTGTAAGTTGCACTGTCGACAGAAAATGCATGAAATATTTTCACATTCATTTCTGGAAAGCCTGACAAACTCAACGACATTCGGACAAGGTAATAATTAGGAGAAAAAACGCTTGACCACAAGGAACAAAGCATGGATTCAAAAAGAAACGTAATGCTCCTTCCAGTTGCACCATTTCTGGAATTTGGATAAAATTCTTTTGCGCAGGTTGAACTCAGAAACCAAGACAGATCATCGTTTGTAGTGATTATGTAAAACTTTGATATATTTTGGCTCATTTGCAAAAATTCTGACAAAAATGCAACCTCAGTGACTTTCTGCCATTGTGAGTTTGAGTTAAGGTGTTCTAACTTAATACTTGTGTTACAATCCAAACAAGGAGGAAATAACAATGTTTCCCGGAATTCATTCAACGACTGAATTATGTTTGTGACAATCAGAAAATCAACTTCCCATTGTTGCGGCATGTAAGTTAGAACAAACTGAACACTTGGATACTGGTCTAACAAAAACACTCTGACCATTTGAGTAGGCCAAATATTCACGTAACGTCCATGCCAAATGCTGATCCGTAGAAGAAAGTCCTGGTACTTTTTATTGTTTAACGGCAAAACATGCAAATCTACTTCGCCGCTCCATGGACGGGTGGAAACTGCAAAAAGTTGTAGATTTATTTTAGAGCAAACAATGCAACCTCTTTTGTAGTCATTTGAGACAACATGGTCAATCTGCTGCGAAAAAAACTTTGACACACACGGATTTGAACTTTCGGAAAATATGTATCCACTAGTGTTAATACGGTTTGCTAATTCAGTACTAATATATCCGATGTCAGAATCAATGTTTTGACTAAGTTTATAATGGTACTCAAATTGAATTAGAGTTGAACGTCTGATTACAACGGGAGTATCTGGTGGTGTAAGGTCAACACCCTTGAAATTTGAAACTAAAAGGAGGCGTGTCTTACAAACGGGAACGTTAATTTGTAAATTTACATTTTGAACTTTTGTGTCGTTGAACAATATTTGTAAATCAGTTTTATTAAAAGGAACCAATTTTATAAAAGATGAGGCAGTAGCAGTGTGGCAAATTCCAATTACTAGCATGCTAATGCTAACTTTAACAGATAGGACGCCGCAACGAAACCACGACACTTCTACCATTTCTGTTAAAACGTTAAAAAATTATGTTGCTTTCATAAACTCCAGACAATGGAAATATAAGGTAGTCTTAGATAAAATTAAACTGGACATAAAACGTTTAATTGTTCACTGTGTGGGCTATTTACTATTGTAGGTTCATGTTAAACACAGATACAACCATCAATTTTTTTTGACTATGTTACGGGGAGAGAGCACAAGTGTAAATGTTCCAGGGATAACTAAGGAATATTGCTTTACCCTCAACTCAATCAGTTATGAGCGCACTTTATAAAATTAATATAAATAAATGTTTTCAAATGTTTTGTTTTTTATCGGATTGTCTATTGAAGTGTGTGGAAATATAGTTAACATAACAGTAGCAACCAATAGTAATTACAAAACTCTAATACAGCTTATTATTCAAGTGACATCTGCTGACAATTTAGCCAAAAAGACCAAAACCACTAATCTAACACCGTTGAAAGGCTTAAATTATGAAACTTTATTGAAAGACCTTTTAATGGTGCTAAATGTCATTTTCATCTCCAAATAGGTGCCTAGCTTAGTATTTCATCTTATCTTACCGGCAAAACAACAGTAACAAACTGATACGTAAGTACTTAACTAAGAGTAGTGACAACTTCTCTTGGGAGTATGATAGAGAAAAAGCCTTAGAAAAAAAGAGAAAAAAGAGAGTTTTTAAAATTGGAAGTCGTAATTTAATTGTATGAATGCTGTCAAAACTATTCTGAGCCTATTCTGCTCTAACTGGTAATTTATATAATACGTTTAATTCATTTTAGACAATTCTTTTGATTACGTGAGTAATTCTGGGAAATATGAATTCGAGGGGAATGTTCCCCGAGAAGAATGGATAAGGCGTCCGTGGGTTTTAGTTAGCAGAGAGAGTCTTTTATTTCCCAATAATAATATAACAGCCCAAGTCCCAACCCATGACTGAAGAGAACTTCGTCGGGTTGGATATTTATACCGAGTAAATGTAGTTAGGTACATAAAGAATTATTACATTAGAATATAAATTGAAAGTTTACATTTACGGTTCATACCAAATACAGTTACATGTGGGAGTTGTACAGTAATACATATTCTCAATAGAATTTAAATACAAAATAATAACAATTAATCAAATAAGAATGTCAGATCTCTCCCTCCATACATGGTATCAGAGAATTACAGTTATTCCGTAAAAGGAAAGGAAAGTGGATAAAATATCCCTTGCCTACGACACTAAGATAAAGATTACTCTTTATTAATGCATTGCAAATGCAAGCAAACAAACTCATTAAAGATTCCATATATGGTCACGCCATATGGTCAACTTAATAGAACTATGTCACACACAATAAGTGCAGTGACGTCTTACTGACCTACCCGGATGTGATGGTGCATTCACGTAGGAATGACCGAAATATCAAACATCGGCCGCTGTTATTTAATATTAGTCCTCTAATATTACTTAGAATATTTGGTCGGACGATTTGTAGTACGGCCAGTACGGCTCGTATACGGAACAGCATTTGTAGGTTCAGTGACCTGAGGCTTGGACACAGTAGGATCTTGAGTTGAAGACTGTAAGTCAGAGTGTGTCGAGGAGAAGGGCTTCATTCGTTCTACATGAACGACAATAAATCTCTTTTTAACATTTTCACGCAAATCTCTGAGTTTGTAATGGAGAGGATCTATCTGTTTAGTTATTCTAAACGGACCAACATAAATGTTTTGTAATTTAGTGGCTTAATTCTTAGTATAGACATATCGTCTTATCATACATAAAGATCCAATGGGATAATTTTTATCTGTTTTGTCTTGGTCATATAATTCACCATATTTGTTCTGAGAATTTAAAATATTATATTTTGCTTGTAATCTACGAGCATTAAAATTTCTTAAATCATTTGTTAAATTACTTAACATAATTTGATAATCCAAATTTGGAGATTTACCGTAAACAATCTCAAACGGTGAAAGTTTAGTAGACAAATTTATATTAGCATTAATGGAAAACGTTGCAAACGGAAGAATTGAATCCCAATTTTCTTGGGTAGGAGAGATATATTTACTCATTATCTCTTCCAAAGAACGGTTTGTTCTTTCGACGAGTCCGTTGCTGTGATGAACATAGGGAGTGATGAATACTTGATTGGATCCTATGGCGGCGAACAGAACATCTAATAACCTGGAACGGTTGATGGTAGAGTTGTCCATTTGAACTTCTTTAGGGCACCCAAATATCGTAAAGATATTCTGTATCAGGAAGTTAGCTAAAGTCGATGCGGTTGCTTCCTTAACAGCTAACGTAACTACATATTTAGACATCGTATCGACTGCTACGTAAATATACTTGTTACCATATTCAGATAAAGTCAAAGGGCCTAAAGCGTCAACTTGCCATTTAACAAATACATCATAAACTTCTCCTGCTTTCATCTTTCCAATTAATGGTTGGTTATTTGGTTGGCGCTTAGCGCAAATTAAACAATTATTAATATAACCAGTAATTAAATGTTTAAGCTTAGGTATATAGTACTTACGACTAATGTTCATGTATGTTCTCTCAATTCCTACATGTCCACCTCCCAACACATTATCATGGTAGATATACAATAAATCTGTAATCATACTCTTAGGCACACAAATCTTTTTCAAACAAGTAATAGGACAAATAAAGTACAAAATATCTTTATCAATGACAAATGTCCTTTTTAGCTTACCAGTAAGAGATTCATTAGTAATACCGGATCTTATTTTATAATTTTTTTATTAATAATTTTATTACAAAAAGGATCTTTCCTTTGTTCGATGATTAACCTAGATCTAAAATCTAAGGAGTTTGGATCTACCTTTTTATTTGGATTTGCCAAATATTTATTTATCTTCTTTTTGGGAGAGCCAGCGGTCATGTGAAACACAGTCTCATGACCCTTGGCTGGAGGTGACAGTGGAATGAGGCGGCTTATCACATCACAATGATGATCTTTGCCTTTCTTGTATTGTACGGTGAGATTAGATTGCTGAACCTCAAGAGCCCATCGAGCGATTCTCAAATTTTTACTATTTCTAGTCTTAAGTAAACTACATAGACTATGATGATCGGTGACAACGATCACTTTCCTACCATAGGTATATTCATAAAATCTATTTAAAGCATAAATAACAGCTAAACACTCTTTCTGAGCGATACCGTAATTACGTTCAGCGCTGTTCAAGGTTCTTGAGCAGTAGGCAATCACTTTCTCTACACCGTTTTGAGTCTGACTTAAAATCGCGCCCACGCCTAAATTACTTGCATCGCAGGAAATTTTAACTTCCATGATGTCTTCATTGAATTGGGCCAATATTGGTGCATTAATTAGCTTAGTTTTCAAAATATCAAAGGCGGTTTGACACTCGGGTGTCCATTCGAAACGGGCATACTTTTTAGTCAGCTCGATTAAGGGACGAGCGATCATTGCATAATTGGCAATAAATCGTCTATAAAAGGAAGTGAGGCCTAAATAAGAGCGAACTTCCGTTGCGTTCTTAGGAGCAGGAAGGTTCCTGACGGCGCTGACCTTGTCAGGGTCAACCTTTACCCCGTCCTTAGTCAGAACGTGTCCCAATAACTTTAGTTCCTGGTAGGCGAAGCTACACTTGGAAGGTTTAACTTTGAGCCCATTTATTTGAAGTCTCGCAAAAACTTGGTCAAGTTTATGGAGATGATCATGGAATGTTTTGGAGTATACCAAAACGTCATCCATGTACAGAAAACATGCTGAAAACAATAAATTTTGAAATATTTTACGTAAAATTCGATTAAAGAATGCAGGGCTCACTTTCAGTCCTTGTGGTACCCTTAAGTACTCGAATAATCCATCCTGGGTCACAAAGGCGGTCTTGTGCGCATCCTTGGGATCCAGCATAAAGGAATGGTATCCGTTGCACAAGTCAATTTTACTGAAATATTGAGCATTATACAAAGTATCAAACATATCCTGTAATCTGGGCATAGGCCAAATTTGGTCTTTAATACATTCATTTAATTTCCTATAATCAATAACAACCCTAAAAGCATCAGAATCTCGTTTCCTAACTAGAAGTATAGGAGCAGCATAATCTGAGGTGGATTCTTTAATCACACCCAGATCAATAAAGTTTTGCACATATTCCCGAATTATTTTTCTTTCGGTATGCGACTTTTTATAAGGAGGCAAGTTAATTGGAGGCGTGTCGCCTGTATCAAGGCTAAGCCTTTCTTTGCCTGTATAGGTACCAATGTCAGTTTCAGACTTGGCGAATACCTTATCGTATTTATGAATTAATTTGTGAATATTATACCTCTGTGCTTCAGTTAAGTTTGGGTTTATATCGTATTGATATTCAGGCCTAGCATTATTAACATTTCTATCAAAAGTAATATTATTTATTGTAGAACTATTTGTAACGAAGTTTGCATGATGTGTTTCTACAGTGGCTTGAACTTCTCCTAAGGAAGTGCCATAATTTAATCTAACATCATAAGGATTTGGATTTAAGACTGGGATAGTAACAATGCCAGTATTCTCGAAATACATTGGAGGCATTATAATGTTTAACTGTTCCATCAATCTTTCCGATGGCTCAAATAAAGCATTAGCAAGAGGATTATGAATTGAAATGGAAGTGTATTTATTTTGTTTTAAAGTGATGTTATTAGATAGCGCTATCTTGTACACTTCATCTTCAACTATGTTTACCTCTTCCGAATACAAGAAGAATGGAATGCTCTTGTCTTTGACTTCTAAAGTGCGGTTTTCGTAATTTATTTTCATTTTTAAATGAGGCATGATGTCATTGCCTATGATTGGACGTACGCAATCATAAATAAGAAAACGAGCGTTTCGTTTCACATTTAATTCAGGAATAGAAAAACCTATCTCAACGCTAGCAGTTGAGGTACCTTTTCCCATCACACCTGTCAGTGAAACATGAGCTGGTTTTGAAACTAAATTTGTAGCCAGGGAAGGCGGAATTAAAGAAATAGAAGCACCAGAGTCAAATAGGCAAAGAGTCTTTATACCGTTTAACAAGACCGGGACAACAACGAGGTTTCGGAAAGGGGCTGGCGATGACTCGTTATTTACATTCGCCACCTCCTCCAGTTTCCCTGTTCGTTAGATTCAAAGGTATACACATCCTCAGGAGGTACATGACCCTGTACGAACTCAGGAGCTTCAGCATTGTTGTTGGTCTGTCTATTTTGGTTAGGCGGTACATAATTCCTATTCATATTTGGAGGAGCCGAATTATATGGGCCTGGATGATAATTATTATATTGCTGTGGGTTGTAATTACGAGGAGGACCGTTGTAATTGTATCGCGGTCCTTGATAAGTTTGCTGGCGTTTATTGAACCAGTTATTATTCCCGTTATTACGATTCGGATTTTTATTGAAAGGTTTAGAAGGACCTTGTTTAGGAGTATTATTTCCAAATCTATTCTGATTTCCCTTAGGCTTGCCCTGTTGTGGCTTGTTGCCATTATTGAAATTGTTTTGTGGCTTCTTTGCATTATTATTATTACCCTTTTTGAATGGCTTTTTCTTGTGTTTCCCTTTTTGGACATTGTTGACTTCAGAGTCTATTAACCCTAATCGATTTAGCGTATTGGTAATAGCTGTTTCAACAATGTTGATTTCATTCTTGCCAATTTTCTTACCCATCATGGCTTCATATCTAGCTGCTTCAACTAGTTGATCCAATACCTCATAAGGAAATTGAGGTTTGGAAGCGTAGATTGGTCGTGATAAACGATCAGGTAGCCCACGCAGAAGCCAGTATATGGTCTCAGCATTTGACATGTTGGTGTTCACTTTATCACACAAAACAGTCACGTCATTGTAATAAGTTTCAAATGACTCAGTGCCGTTCCATATGCGGCTACGTAATTTATTCAAGTCAGCTTCATAATTATGTTTGGATCTATGCATCCATTTGAGTAAACCTTTTAGCTTTTCATAGCCTAATCTGCCTTTATCAGCGCGTTTTTCATGAAGGCGTATAGAAGCTTTCACATCGCCTTTTAATAAACGCATGCACATACGCCCTTTTTGGTTATCATCTGTAATGCAGTGTGCATCCATGGCATCCTCAAAATCACGGAGCCATTCGTTTAAATTACTTTTTCCATCATAGGAATCGCAAAGCGTAGCGTTGGAGATGATAGTAATACCATTTATGGGAGTACCTAAAGCGGAAGTGTCTACGTTAGTAGCACCAGGAGGTACAGTGGTAAAAGGGATATTAGTGGGTTTTGGATTAGGAGTAGGACGTGGTTTTCTTCCAGTTCTATCTCCATCCCCATCTTGTCCATCTTGTCCTCCCTGTCCGTCTTGTCCACCGTGACCGTCTGGTCCACCTTGTCCGTCTTGTCCTCCTCCAGGGGGTTGACCATCTCCGGCTCCACCTGGTTGCTGTTGTCGATTAGGAGAGCCTTGAGGAGGCTGTTGCTGTTGTTGCTGACCACCTTCATCATGGTTACCATCGTCGGGAGGAGCATTGCCATCCTGTCCATCTCCATTGTTGTGGGTCCTGTGCTTGACTGGAACTTGTTGCACGTTGATGAAGTGGGGTGACAACGGATAGTCGGAATAGGAATAGAAAGGCGGGTGGAAAAAGGAAGTATGAGGAGAGGGTGCTTGTATGTTAATAGTAGGTACTGCTTGAAAAGGTGCTTGTGCTAATGAAGGTTGATTATAGATTGTATGCTGTGGAGTAGGCGGTGCAAATCTAGCCTTTGCTCTATTAGGTGAGCTAGCAGCATAGAAATCCATGTTTGGATTTAATAACTGAGATGCTGGAGACAGTGGATTTACTCTTTCATTGAAAAATATTTGTTCCGCATTGATGACTGTGGGAGTTGGAGTTATATTTCTAGGAGTAGAAACTCCCTCATCAGGCACAAAGACTGGAGGAATAGATGCTCTCTCTTCAGGCACAATACCTGGAGGAGTAGATGCTCTCTCTTCATGCACAAAGCCTGGATATGGATCACGATCTTTGTTCATGTTGTACTTTGATGGTACATGTTGCTTCTGCCAATCCATGAATTTTTCGAAATATGGCCATGGTTTACGAATTAGATATTTTGCTTGCCGTTCTTCCTCTTCTTCAGTTAAATTCTGCGTTTTGATTTTCTTTCCTACCGCCTTTACTCCGTAAAACCCATGGTATACCGGAAGGATCAACAACGCAAGTATGTTTAAGATAATACTCATCAGAAGAGACAGAATAATTTTCTCCAGAATCTGGATAATCCAGATGTTCTTCTGGCCCAACATCCTCCAAGATTGGTTTTGGAGAGGATATAGCTATAGGCTGAATATCAGGAATGCTGGAAGCCTGTGGAGAATGGAATTGTTCATCACTTTGTTCAGGCTGTGGATCATTTTGATTCCCACAAAAAGTGCCATTAATGAACAGATTTCCAAGTCCATCAATATAGACATGATCCCTATGCTCTTGAGTTACCCTAGTATCTATAGGCGTAAACTGAGCTTGGCTAGAAGAAATGGATTGAGGAATAGAAGCAGTGGTGGTAGTAGTGGTTACAGTAGTAACTGAGGTGGTTACACCTAAATCATGAAACACAGGAGCAATAGAGAACCGCTGGAGGCTAGCTGGCTTTATTAAGTTAGCATGAACCCTAGGAAGAAGGGCTGGATGTATAATGTCTGAAACAGACGAGCCAGATTCAGATGAGTCTGAAGGCCTTGGACCAAGCAAGTCCTCATTCCAGGATAAATTTTCTGGAAGATCAAAGGGTGTATTAACTGCTTTCTGAATAAGGGAAGCGGTGTCCATCGGAGAATACGTTGGCTGAATGGGTGGCAAAAACTGAGCCACTCCAAAAGCTTCAGATGGACGGTGTGAAACAAAACCGCTTTCCGATGGTCTATGCAACTGATATATTTTCAAATAATCAGGAGTGTCAAAAGCTGCTGGAGAAACATCGGGTAAATGAAATGGTAATTGAACCCCAAGTGAATGAGCTTGAGCAGCAGAAGCAATAGGCTGCGGTGTGGGTGAAGCTGGGCTAGAGCTTATGCCTCTAGGGCGAAGAAATGGAGTAGTAATAGCTGGCAATGGCACAGAGCTAGGACGAGGAGGAAGAGATGGAAAATATCTCTTTTTGAACGCACTGGCCTGGACAAAGGTGTCTTCAGGTCCAGTCTCTGTGTCCCTTCTCCTCTTAGATTTCAGCTTATGAAGATTCGATCTGATCTGAAATTCCTGCTCTTCCTCTTGAACTGAGGTATTAGGAGTAAACAGTCTCCTGCCATGCACATTTAAAGGGGGAGGAACGTACGTGGCAACTGGAGGTGCTAAAACTGCACGTTGCCGTTGTCTTTGTTCCCTAATTTCCCTATTTATTTTATCCAGATCTTCTTTTTGATATGAAACATCAGCTTTTCGTGAGCGAAGATGCATAATAATGAAAGTTACCAAAGCTGAGATGATATAATGTAGTAGTGGCCAAATATAGAAATCGATGTTGAAATTTCGGAACGTCGTATCCGAAAAATTGGGTATTTGCAAAACGTCGTAAGAGGCTCTAGTGGCTAAGTAA
This sequence comes from Entomobrya proxima, assembly GCA_029691765.1. Lineage (NCBI taxonomy): Eukaryota > Metazoa > Arthropoda > Collembola > Entomobryomorpha > Entomobryidae > Entomobrya > Entomobrya proxima. The sequence continues at coordinate 69,396,975 of CM056168.1, forward strand.
TGATTGGTAAAGTCAGAGGAATTCATCTCTATACTCTACAAGGAAAATTAGACACTAGTCTCAAGTTACCCCAAATATGTAAAATCAAATTCTCTTTAAGTTTATATATGAATCTCACATAGCCCCATTTAAGACTTTTCGATTCTGGCCGGATTTTAAGATATGAGGTTTCGCAAAATGACCGACGAAAAAAAAACGAAAAACCTAACTATGGTATGCATCCTATCGTATCAATGCAGGATAAGGAGATAAGTGAATGCAAGTCAAAATATAATATAAAATAAAGGAATAAGTTAGCCTGAATGCGTCCAACGCTGATCCAACGTCGATGGGTTATCTATGGAAGACCTCCGGGGGGCTGGAAGAAATGTGGATCGTTGTGAAATGTGGAATCCACTCCACACGATCAGCGAGGAAGACGGGCAGCACGCAAGGCACAAATACACAAAAAGTCTGCACAACGTGAAAAATGTCAGTTGGCTGGTGCACCAGAGAAATGTCACAAAAAAAACTCCGAAATTGTAGTAGACTCCGGAAACTAACAAGTTAAAACCCTTTCGGTGATGTCACCATCTTTTGATTACGTGAGTAATTCTGGGAAAAATATGAATTCGAGGGGAATGTTCCCCGAGAAGAATGGATAAGGCGTCCGTGGGTTTTAGTTAGCAGAGAGTCTTTTATTTCCCAATAATAATATAACAGCCCAAGTCCCAACCCATGACTGAAGAGAACTTCGTCGGGTTGGATATTTATACAGAGTAAATGTAGTTAGGTACATAAAGAATTATTACATTAGAATATAAATTGAAAGTTTACATTTACGGTTCATACCAAATACAGTTACATGTGGGAGTTGTAAAGTAATACATATTCTCAATAGAATTTAAATACAAAATAATAACAATTAATCAAATAAGAATGTCAGATCTCTCCCTCCATACATGGTATCAGAGAATTACAGTTATTCCGTAAAAGGAAAGGAAAGTGGATAAAATATCCCTTGCCTACGACACTAAGATAAAGATTACTCTTTATTAATGCATTGCAAATGCAAGCAAACAAACTCATTAAAGATTCCATATATGGTCACGCCATATGGTCAACTTAATAGAACTATGTCACACACAATAAGTGCAGTGACGTCTTACTGACCTACCCGGATGTGATGGTGCATTCGCGTAGGAATGACCGTAATATCAAACACAATATTCCACAAAGCTTAAAACTAAAAAATATGTATAGATAATGTTTTTAAAAACTTCGTATTTACAAGTGTTTATATCGTTAATGTGTTAGAAACATATTTTATTACAGAACTATTACAGAACTTTAAGTCTATCAGGCAAATTTCCAAAGTTTCATCACGTTTTACTCATCAGCACAATTTGACTTGATTTGACTACTTTGATAAATATATGATTAATTCAGATGTCTGCGAAGTGTGATATATTTAGTATTATGAGGTTTATGTTTGCGGCAGCCTAGTAGATGTTCGTATAACGTGCAATACATAATTGTTTTTAAAATTAGGTGTTTTCATTGAATAGTCCCTAAAAATAATTTCAATTGTCCAACTAATCATATTCCAACAAAAACGCTGAATCATTAACTTGAAAGCTAAGCAAATTAATACATTCGGTGTAACGTTTGCTACTTTGCATCGTAATGTATTAAGATATAGTAACTAAAGTAAAAAAATATTAGTGTTATATTCCCAGACAACTCTTCAGCCTGTACAGAATCTGAATCTGTGTTTACAGAGCTACGATAATTAAAACAACGCCATGCACACAACTTAGTAATGTCACGAGTGATTAAATTACTCCACCAATTCTATGTACCAGATTCTTCAATTCCTCGGATCCTCCTGTGAACAAACTCAGGAACCCATCCATCAAAAGAAAATTTTAAATGGTTATTTACAATATATTCTTTTCCAATCGACGATGCTGGTCTCATAGTTGGATTACCGGCTGCCTTAATTTGTACAAGTTCATGTTCGTAAACCACAAATGCTGTATTTTCACACTCATTCAACTTATATACAGCAGAAAGCAACGTGTTCTGATTATATAAGTTTACAAGCGTAACACCTATACGCGTAAGCTTGTGTTGTGCAGCATTATAACTTGCAATGATTTTATTTAGTTGAGAGTTGACAGTTAGGTTTCAAACACTAATTTATGTTGTGAACAACATATATTTATGTGGTTTGTACCACATAAATTTATGTGGCAAACAGCATCTATTTATGTTCTTCAGGTCACAACATTAATTTATGCTTCGAGGATTGTCCAGGAAAAATCAGTAAACATAATGCGATAACCATGTCCATGTGTGGCCATTCAGTGCACATTCTCCTTTTATTTGAAGGAAAATGGTATTATCAAATTGATTTTGACTGAAAGCGGTTACAATGATTTCAAAATTGATTCTTAGTCTTACAGATAAATACAAAATATAAATAAAACGTGATATGACCAAAAATAAAAAAAATAAAAAAAATAAAAAATGTGAAAAAAATGGTTGAACTGAGTCGCAAATGTCAAGGAAATGATTGAACTAAATTGTAAATATCAGGAAATGGGTAAAGCTCAGCTGATAAATATCAATTGGTTCATTAGAACTTGTATTGATACCTCTTAAAACAGGAAGCATTATGCTTAATTTGAGTTTCATATAATATGTAGAAGTAGTCAACTTTTTTGCGCGCTTCGGGTGACTAGTTTCTCATGTTTTAAGATTTTGCTTGGAAGACATAAATTTATGTCATTGAATATAAATAAACAACATAAATTTATGTTTTAAGTTTTTGAAATCGCCGTAACTTGGCCAAAATATAACTTTAAATGCATTTTTAATTATTTATAGTTTTGTATCATAATTAGAAACCTATAAATGTCATTTTGGGGTATATATCACTGATTAAATCAGTTATTTTTAATTTTCTCTATTTACAACTTCAAAAAATCAGTACTAACTTTCCACAAGGGAAGTTTAAAACCCACAAGGACCAAAAGTTTCTAAATTATATCTAGTTTTTTAATGAAAAAAAATTAGCGCGTGGACTGTCAACACCGCGCGTGGAGCACTGATTATTTGAAACCGTCACTGATTAGAACATAAATATGTTATGTTATATAATTATGTTTTTACAACATAAATTAGTGTTTGAAACCTAACTGGTTGATCAACCCATACATAGACACCTGACTGTGCATAAAAGTTTGGTTGAACAATTTTGACATCAATAGCTCATTAGTTGTATGATTACGTACATACAACTCTCTTCTCTTTTCTCTTCTTAATAAGTTCGGAATGCGCTGTGATGCAAAAAACCATTTTCGTAGTAATAGAATAAAACCTAGTGAGAAGTGGGATTGTCTTGCCGACGGGTTTGGCACTAAAAACCTCCAACAAAATAATCTTTTCTTTTCTCAACTTGCGAGAAAATCTTGTACTTTGCTTTTATAAGCTCAGCTAGACCAGAAAGTGGAACAATTTTTCGAGGACAAACCATATCATAAAATTTGTGGTTCTTGTACGCGTTGCTTATAACTAACGCGCCAATCAGCGAAAATGCCAGAATCAATCGAGAATGTGAAGTTTTCATAAATTTGTCTGGAAATGGATTAGATTGTTCTAATAAAAGTTTTACGGGAACTTGATATATTTCTCCAAGGTGAATATGAGAGGCAGTTGAGTTCGGTATTGCGCATAGTAAAACTGGCAAAACCACAAACAGCATCAACACCATTGGATATCGCACTCCGTTTTGAAAACTGGCTACAAGAGACTTAAAATGAAGTTGCTCCTTTTGTACTTCTCCGCAACTTATAAATCTCATTTGGAATGGAGAATAAACAGCAAAATATTCGCTATAAATATGTATTTGTAAATATTTCTGCCTTAGCTCCAAATCAACGCAGTGTACAAAGGAAAGAAAATTTCCGACTGCACACAAATGCCAAAACAATTCACAGATTTAAATGAAAAAAGTTGCTGCGGTCACTTAATTACTCACGTGTCTCTACTCTTGCTCCAATTATATTTCACCAACCTCCCGCTTATTACAATGAAGGGTTAAGGAGGCTGAGTTTGAATTCTCATCTTCGGCAGATGTAAATTTAGCAGCTTTCTGTGCCACTGTGGTAGTAACATCAAAGCTATACAGTGCAAAATGCAAATTGAAAATTAGCCAGTAGACAACCGCATTTGGATTAATCCAGTATTTTAACTCTTGTGTGATTGGTTGATAAGAATCAATTTTTTGTTTCAAGTTTTCTAACACAAAGCCAAAAATTGATGTCAAAATACCATATATTAAAACTTTAAATACTAAAACAATATTTCCAGTAATTTTTGCTGGCTGTACATTTGAGTCCTTTATGACAGGTATTTGATCAACGTAACCATTATCTCTAAAATATCTCCCGGAATGTATTCGAACTTTTACAAGGAACTGTGCTACAAATGTATTCCACCAATGCACAATACCAGAAGACTCTAACCCCCTAATGCGCTTTAACATAAAACCGGGAAGCCATCCATATATATTAAATACAGTTTTTTTGCTGAGAAATGTTTCCTTCCCAACAGAAATTTTTACTTTTCCATTGGCCTGAAGAATTGTTTTGTATTCAAGAATTTGTGACTCGCTCACCAAAAATGCACTACTGCTGCACCGTAGCAACTTGTTAATGGAATTATTTCTTTGGAATTTATCCAATTCTGATTGAAAATCAGACCGTAGCTTTATGTCAAAAGCATTGAGTTCAAAGTATTGAAATTCAAAATCCGAATAATTCCATTTTTGTACACAACCTAAGTACGATTTTGAATACGAAGTTTTTACATGTTGCATAGTTACGGTTGTCAATGATGAAATGTTGTGCAATCTGTGCGGCTCATTGTCTCGGTAAAAAGATGCTATTTGTAGTATCGTTGTATATGTTTCTTGAGGCACTACAGGAGAATACACTCTAACCGATCGGGATGTTATATTTTTTGTATCACAAATTACTGAGTTACGATCACGAAATAAGCAAATAAGGTTAGTTAGGTTGAGCGGAGTACGGTAACTGAATTCAAGCAGGACAATTTTGGCTTCTGTATAAAGTGAAATATTGCCTGCTAACAATTCATCCAGAAACTCAATTGCACGAAACAGACGTGGAGCTACAATGTCGTAAACTTTGTCGTTTTTGTAGGCATTACTTAGCACTAGTCCGCAAAGCAGTAAAACACAAACCAGCTGTCTAGAAGGCTCATCCTTTTGTTGGCTATCTTCAAATGGATTGGACTGCTCTATCAACATTTTTCCGCACGCCTTAAGGAAGGAGAGACTGTTGTAAATACTATGCCTCAAATCTCTCTTAGAGTATATACTGGTTATAATGCCCTGCACAAATGAGGCGCAAAAACATGTTATTATAACAGCTATCCAAACTTTTGTATCAAAGCTAGCCAAAAGTGCTGCTAATTCCAGCGTCTTGGAGCTCGTGTCGCCACAGTGAATAAACCTATACCGGTCCAGCATGTCTTCAATTACAAAATCTGCAAGAAGTTTAGCAGGAATTTTTGTCACTTCCAACGCAGGCGAAGTTATTATATATCCATAATCTATCAACCTAAGCTCCACTGCTACAAAATTTTTGCCCAGGATTTGTGCCCAAAGAGTCCAGGTCATCCTATCTATCAAGGTTTTGCTAGAACTCTCCGTATAGATAAATTTAAAGCTGGTCACAGGTTTAAAGGCCTCATTGTATCCGGTTAGACTATTTTCTTGTATTTGCCAATTTGAAATATTTCTGGTTCGAAGCAACTTACTTTCGACAGCTTCTAAAATTTCGTTTTGATTTGAGTCACTTATTAAAGGTACTGATATGATTGTATTGCATTCACATGGCGGAGCCACAACTACATAGCTAAATGTTCGCGTTGATGCGTTTATTCTAACAACCATAAGATATTCAGTTCGATGAGAGATATCACGTTTAAAGAGCAAAACATTTCTGTATTGGTTCAACAATGTCGACTCAACTGGCGAGTTTGTTATCAAATAGCAAAAATTTGTAATTGGTGCAATGTGACTCTGTGAGTCAAACTGCCAATCGAATTCCCAGACGGCATTGAATGCCCAGAAAGGAAAACCAATGAGGCGTTTAGTCAAATAGTGTAGCGGTTTGCTAAGTGGTGGAAACAAATGTACATGCTGTTCATAATTCCATGGCCGAGAATGTGACATGAAGCTAAAAGCTCTAAGCTTTGCACAATATTCCTCACTTCTATCAATTCCCAAATAAAAGTATTTTGATGTACACAAGAATTCGTACGATTGATTACGTTTGCTGCTTATTCTGTGATATTTTTCTACTTTTAATGACCACTCATACGTTGCAACATGAGTTACGTTGTAGTGTTTTTGACTTACTGAGGACACCTGTTCAGCTTGGAACAAAAACAAACGGCGTAATAAAATAGGAATGTCGGGATTATTTACTTCCAGTCCATGAAAATTTGTTATAATTAAAAGGCACGATTGGCAAGCAGGAACTAGACTCCGTAAATCGATTTCTCTTGGTTGGATGCTTGGATTATATGCTTTTCGTACCTCGTGGTTGTTTTCAAGTGGACGTGCATTTATAGTATTAAAAATCCATCCGTTTGTTGAGCTCAACATGAAGAAAAGTAAAATCATCTTAAATATAATTTTAAGCTTTGGATGCTCCATACTGAGTATTTCCGCGTAACAAATATTTTGCAATTTATTTGGTATTTTAAGGAAAAATGAGAATTTTTTTAACGCTTTCTTTAACACGATACGTTTCCTGAAATGCTGGCTTACTCTCTTTGTACTTGATCGACTAACCTAGTACACACGAAAGTATATTGTATCTTGTTGAAGGCAAGAATCTAAATGCTCTTGAGGACGATATATGTTTGTTTTACTTATTTTGCCGTTTTCTGGTATTTATTGTTTTGTAGAAATCCTGTTTAAATCGTTTTAATGATGTCAGATTTGTAGCGTGACATTGTCAAAAATTATCCTTTAAGCTAACTACAACTACTATAAACTTAGCGTTTATGCCACTTATATTATGTTTACAAATGCACACTAAAGGTGTTATTTCTAAAGTTTGGAGCACCATTTCATTTTAGGCTTGATAACGAATATAAAATTAGTGTGTGTAGTGTTGTTGTCATGCGCCATATACTATAATTTATGTGTAGTAGGAAGAGTTCTAGTTACGGAAATGGTAATTTTTCTAAAGCATTGCAAACCAACACTTTACAACATCTTGATAGCAAATCAGGAAAACAATGATATTCTTGCGTTGGTAGCATTTGTCTACGATTATTGTGAAATAATGTTTTAACTACTTGCGTCAAGGACGTTATATGTATTAAAGGTGTTTTTGGTAATTATAGTACGGACTGAAAAACAAAAACAAGTTTTGTGCCAGGGGAAGAAGTTACTTTCTTGCAACTTTTCATGGAATGTTGACAACATTTGAAAGTTGAGCATATAGAAAAAACATAATAGTATTATTTGCATAGTTACTGAAAATTCAAAACTGGTATTGGGAATACCACAAACTAGAGATAGCTGTTATTGCAAACCAATTAAATGGAAAGATATGTTTTACAGTACAATTATTTTATTATTATAATATTTAAAAAATATATGTATATTTTACCACAAAATTTGCAAAAAAATTAGATTCAGTGTCCATGTGGGATGCTATAGACGAGCTTACAGGATTTCGAAAGAAGTCACAACAAAATATATGTGCACTAATGGTAGATAAAGAGGAAATTACAGAAAACGAGAAGATTTGTGATGCCTTAGCCAATGAGTTTGTTGTTCCTCCTCAAGAACAGCAAAACGCAGTACCACTGAAAGAGCGCATCGAGTTATATAGCAAAAACTATGATTTTACTGATTCAAAAGAGCAGGATATTAGTCCATCCATTAAGTTTGGTGAAATACTAGAGGCAATTAAATGTCAGAAAAACACACAACCAATAGATAACTTGTATCCAACGATAGGAGTTTTAAAAAGGTGTACTCTTACTATTAGCTTGCTTTTATGTAGTTTTTTTAATCTTATAATACAAAATGTGGATATACCTATTACCTTTAAGTCAGCAACTGTTATACCCCTGTATAAAGGCAAAGGGTTACGTAATGTTGCAAAAAATTATAGACCTATTTCAATTTTGAATATATATTGTAAAATATTTGAAAGGATTTTGTTTAATAGGCTCACTATGCGTGTTGATGCAATGTTAAGTAGCCAACAACATGCGTACAGAAAAAATCACTCTTGTAATACAGCTTTAGTTAATTTTACGAAACACATTTATGAAGGTATTGATCAACCTAGAGTAAGGGTGGTCGCAATTTTTATCGACCTAAGAAAAGCATTTGACTCGGTTTCACACGAGATTTTTCTTGAAAAGCTAATGAAAAACTTTAGACTGGAAACGTGGTATGTTAGAGTATTAAACGAAAACCTAGTACTTAGGTGTTTCAAAATAAAAGAGAATAAAAAATATTATTTTTTGCCTCGGGGTATTAGTAAAGGCTCAGCCCTTGGGCCCCTTTGTTTCAGTCTCTTCATTAACGACATAGGCGAAAAGTTGAAATGCCCCTATCAGCTCTATGCTGATGATCTAGTTATTTATAGCAGTAGAAATGACACCAATGAAATACTTAAGTTTTTGAAAGGGGAACTAGATAAAATTAATCAATGGTGCACTGAGAATGGAGTTATTATGAACGACGAAAAGACGGAGTTCATGCGGTTTCATAAAAGTAGAGATAAAAGTCCAAAAGGTTAAATTGTCGAAGACCTTAGTATTAATTCACATGTAATGAAAAGAGTCAGTGTAGTCAAATATCTAGGTGTATGGTTTGATGAAACTATGACGTTTGACAAGCACTTCGACATGGTTGCAAAAAAAGTTTCACAACGAATCAAGTACCTAAATGGGTTTAAGAAATATCTAACTATCGAAGTAATGAAGAGCATGACTAGTGCATATGTACTATCTGTTGTTGAATATGCTATAGAAATTTGGGCTGTACAATGTAACACAAAACTAGATCAGCTACAAGCTAAAATTAATAAACTGTTATTAAGTAATCTGTATTCTAATATTGTAAAGACCAAATCAAAACTACAACGTAGAAATATTCGTATTTGTGTGTATGAGGATGTATTAAAAAAGTTCGATTTCCTTAAGGTAAAAGAAAGACGAGATTTTGTCACTTTAAAGAATTTTATGTTAGAAGAATTAAATAATTGTAAGAAGTCAATGGATATTGACAAACTATTTGAGACTAGAAAATGTCGTATTCTGCCTGTATTTAAATCTGAAGTTTTTAAAAATTCTATTACATACAGAGCAATATCACTATGGAATAGCCTACCAAAAGATTTCGCATTAGGTATGAATTGTAATAAACAGTATATTCATGATTTTGTGTGTAATCATAGGTTAAGTAATATTTTATGTTATTAGTATGTAGTTTAAATCATTTAACAAATTGTGTCACTTGCTAAAAAACATGATGAAAATTGTGATGCTGGGAAAGACACGTTAATAAAGATCTGTTCACTGTTTACTGTTCCCAGAATTGGATCTTTCAGAAACAGAATGGAGTATGGAAGTTGTTGATTGCAGATTGATAAACTGCACAGAAAACTAAACCAGATTTTTGTGGTGAAAAACTGCTTGGTGTGCAAAGAAGATTTAAATCATACCCTGAGATTAATTACACATATCGTAACAGCAACTAAAAAACAAATGAATTTGGGAACCTGTTTTATAATCTGAGTTTATCCTCGGTAACTTCTATAACAATAGCTACTGTTTAAACCGCCAATTTTATATGAGAAAGAAAACAAAAACTGCACATCAAGCCTTGCTATACCTAAAAGCTTTCAAGAACTTTGCTTAAAATGATATTCTGTAGTCCGGTCTTGATAATGTTCTATACGGCTATTTTATGCTTATAACAACTTTAATCCTAGAACTAATGAATTGATGTTGTTGATGTTGATTGTAAGCATTCCTGATTTGCATAAATTTTTTGTTCTGAAAATCATCATCATCATCATAAAGTAGGTAATGGGGTAAATTATAACTAAACATTATCGGTTTCCATGACATGAAAATGAAGTAACCTGTCGCTGGCATAAAAACCTAACAACCACAATTCAATCTTAGCTAGAGTATTTTGTTTTTTGGTGTCAAGTGCTATAACGATAAGACAAGATAATGACAATTATTGCTTTTGAAAATGAAGTAAGAAGCTTGAGTAAACTCAGCTAAGTGAATTGCTAGGCAAGCGAAATAAGTGTTTAAAATTTTTCAATACTTCAATGAGGCATCAAAACTGTCCGAAAAATTCTTATTTTCATCCTCTAAACCATACTAAAACAATATTGAGTACTTCCAATGTTTAAAAATGGATTGACAGTTAAGTTTGACAAAACAATAACATTATACACATTATTTTTTCTGGACGTAAAATCAAACTAAAACGGTATTTTTCGGTACCATGAATTATTTTTTACTGACAATTTTTTTCATACTTGCACCGGCATATGGGGCAATTCAATATGCAAATGAAGTCATTGAGGTTCGTGATGTCACAGTTCCAAATACAAACCATAGATTATATGCATACTTATCTGAAACATCAAATGTTCTGCTTAAGCTGCCCATTCAGAGCTGTGCAAGCTGCCTGGTGTATATAAATAACTTACGTGGAGTTGACGTTGAAGCTTTTAATACTCCACTCCTCCTAAAACGGACATTTCCTATAATTGTACATATATACTTCAATTCAAAATATCATAAGGAGGTTAGTGAATACATTTTGGAAGCCCCAGTTGAATTTACTAGTCTACTTCAACAAAAGAACTGGACAACGATTCCTGTGTTGGATGGGCTGTGTTCCAGCAAATACTATGTAAATGACTTGCTAATGCCTATGTCAGATTTGGAACAATTATGTATTATGTGAACAAAAATTTTTTTGATGAGCTTATTTTATTAGTGATGCTTTAATGAGTTGATGCTGTTTTTTGTTGGTTTGTTGTAGTGTAACTTTATTTGTATCTTAATACGTTCTTTTGTCAAGCTACCAGTATTATTGTTTTATATTGTTGCTACTTAACTGAATTGTAAAAAAAACATTCAAAGACATACTACCGAGTCCTCAAAACACTTTGGCTGAAAGACCTTGTTCCTAAAATGTCGTCACCGCAAAAGACCAAGCCTAGAAAGGACAGGATACAACATGTGTTTCTTATATTGAATAACATGAATATTTTTTGTTTATATAATGTGCCCGAAGCATACTAAATCAAAAAACCATTAACAAACTACAATGCATAGAGTAACTATTTGCGTTGGGGACCACCAAAAAATCAACTTTCTCAAATTTTTAAACTTTAACTACTTACGGATAGCAGGTCTCAAGGAAAGGTTCCATGCCAAGTTTCAGGCCTCCAAGCCAAGTATGACGTCAGTAGTGACGAAAACATGTTTTGGTCGGATTCACCGTAAACAATTTCAAATTTCACAAAACTGAAAAGCTTTTGGAATGTGATTTTTTCTGTGAAGTTGAGTGGATGTATGAGTCAAACATTCATGCATATATGGCTACTTTTTGCATTTGATAGTATTTTACAAAAAATATTTTACTCAAATTTTCATGATGGTTTTAGAGATTCTTCTTACTTCTAACCGCGTCCTTTTTTGGTTGTATTTTAAAAGGTCACAAATTTATGATGTCCACCTACAAAATTGTCTTGCTGATACACCGCAGCAAACTGCTTGTAAAAATTCGCTTTCAATAACGAAATATCGGTAAAAGTTGAAATTACAGGTTTGAGTTTTGAGGATATGCTTGGATTGCATTACCCGTTGCTCGGCCCACAATCAACCAATCAATCCAACAAAATGTGGAAAATATGCGGCATGACTGGCACTTTCCCTGACATTAACTGTAGCTTGATTGTTAGACGGCTGTAGCTTTGGCGGGCACTAATGCTGAGCACCACCGAATTTCAAAAAAGTGACAAATTTTACAAAATTTGCGATATCTTTTTTCGAGATCATAATTTTAAAATTCTGGGAGTAAACATTTGAGCTTAATGAATTGTGAATATTTTGGCACCTGAGTTGTTAATACCCGACCACGCAGACGTGAGGACGGTCTCTCTACTTTTGGCACTTCATAGAAAATTTGATTATGACCAATTTTGCAAACTGAACAGTTTTGGTCAAATTGCTAGTAAAATGGCACGAAAGAAACACACTTCGGTTGATATCAACAGGGATGTACATATACTATGTTTTGGCTGCATTTGGTGAAGGTCATAATTTTCATGACAACTAGCATTTCACCAGAAATTTTCATAGATTGCCAAAAGTAGAGAGACCGTCCTCACGTCTGCGTGGTCGGGTATTAACAACTGAGGTGCCAAAATATTCACAATTCATTAAGCTCAATTGTATACTCTCAGAATTTTAAAAATATGATCTCGAAAAAAGATATTCAAATTTTGTAAAATTTGTCACTTTTTTGAAATTCGGTGGTGCTCAGCATTAGGGCCCGCCAAAGCTACAGCTTTCAAACAATCAAGCTGCAGTTAATGTCAGGGAAAGTGCCAGTCATGCCGCATATTTTCCACATTTTGCTGGATTGATTGGTTGATTGTGGGCCGAGCAACGGGTAATGCAATCCAAGCATATCCTCAAAACTCAAACCTGTAATTTCAACTTTTACCGAAAGCGAATTTTTACAAGCAGTTTGCTGCAGTGTATCAGCAAGACAATTTTGTAGGTGGACATCATAAATTTGTGACCTTTTAAAATACAACCAAAAATGGACGCGGTTAGAAGTAAGAAAAATCTCTAAAACCATCATGAAAATTTGAGTAAAAATTTTTTTGTAAAACACTGCAGATGCAAAAAGTAGCCATACATGCATGAATGTTTGACTCATACATCCACTCAACTTCACAGAAAAAATCACATTCCAAAAGCTTTTCAGTTTTGTGAAATTTGAAATTGTTTACGGTGAATCCGACCAAAACATGTTTTCGTCATTACTGACGTCATACTTGGCTTGGAGGCCTGAAACTTGACATGGGCTCCTTCCTTGAGACCTACTATCCGAAGGTAGTTAAAGTTTAAAAATTTGAGAAAGTTGATTTTTTGGTGGTCCCCAACGCAAATAGTTACTCATAATTTACCAAATTTCGACTAAAAACCTGTCATAAATACGCTTATCTTAATTAAAATACATGTCATTATTACTTTGGCTGTATATTTTAGTATTATTTTGTTTTGCAATAAGAAATTGTACTTTATAAAGTGTTAGTAAATTCGGACTGAATATGTAGTTCCTACATTTTATCTTTATGCTTTTATATTTCAGTATTTTTTCTATAAATTGCTAGCCCCTTTACATAGTCCAGTTTATCAGAGGTTGGTTTATATTTCTTGGCACTAGAACATGAACATTGGTTCTTGCATAAAGGAACCTTGCTGGAATATGTACGTACTGCAGTAATATGTAAAAGCGTACACATACTATACTTTGGGCATGCAATATAAATAAAATAAAATGATGCAATGTAATGCAATAAACACATTTTGTTTCTAAAGTTTTCTATAAAAACGAAATTTTCTAATCTATTATCTGTATTTTGCGATACCGGTATTTTGAGGACAAACTAATGTTATATTATTCGGTCTTATCACGGCGCACCCCTAAAATTAGGTCTCTCGTAGTACTTTTAAAGGATCTCCATGGTACATATCCCAGTTGTCGTCTTTTAGCAATTCAAAACAAGTGTCCTTGAAGAAGGTGTTCGGACTCAATAGAAATGGGAAACTCCTTGAACTTTGCGATGTCATAGGCAGTCTCACCTCTCCGATTTCTATTACTTATGTCAGCACCATGTTTAATCATTTCCTTGATAAATTCATCAAAAAAATCAGAATCCTCTTCATGATTTAGCAGTCCACACTGCAAAGCGTTGTTCCCATCAGAGTCAATTGTGTTAAGCTTGCAATCTTTCAAAAGACCCCACCTACCTTCAGACAAGACAACAAAACATCACCGGCATACAAGTGTGCAAAATCACAGCCATTCTTGTCTTTCACATAGCGGTCTGCACCATGATCAATTAAACATTGCATCATATCCTCGTCTCCTGTTTGTAGTGATAAATGCAAAGCAGAATTGCCATCACTATCAACTGCGTCAATGTCAAAATCAACACCTGCCGTGTTCTCCACGCTGGAAGCTTTTCCTTTAAGAAATAACTCCAAAGTTTCAATTGTAATTGTAGAACCAATATCTGCTAGATACTTAAAAATGTAGTGCAGAGGCGTTTCCAAACTTCCGATAGTTTTAGATTTATGTAGCTTGCAAATTTCCTCTCTTTCCTAATTTCCTAATGAATCAGGTTGTTCTCCGAGAAAAAGTAAGATGGACTCAAAAAATTTGCAGCATCGGGTTTCAGCCGCTACATGCAATATTGTACGACCATGCACTTCTTTAGCAGAGATAATTGCTCCTTTAGACGCAAGAAACTTAACCATTTCAGTTTGCTGGTTTTTTGTAGCTACTAGCAGAGCTGTTGCTCTGTCATTGTATTCCATCTCAAGAAGCGTGTTATCGTTAGCACACAGCATTTCAGCAACTTTTACATTTCCTTCTTTAACAGCCGCAAAAAATATGAATGAAATGGCATTTAAGTATTTTGAGAAACAAGTAGAGCTAAGTAACGGTTTCAAATTTAGAACCATGTTTTCAACCAATTCTTCCGTTTTGTTTTCAGTGATAATGCTTTGCTGCAACAAATCCGAAACATTACTATCCGCGTTAAGCTGACGTATAATATTTATCAATGAGCCTAAATTGTAATAAATGTCACGATTATTAGAGTTAGAAATTTTGAAGAAATATTCTTTGAATTTTGTTGCGTCTATAAACATCTGTTGGCAAATGCTCTTCAGTAATATATGATCCGCCATTTCCCGTAAATCCTGTGCAAATTGCATAAACTTTTTTCCATTTTTGTTAAGTGTTTCAACATTAGCACTAATGGCTTGCCGAATCTCAATATATTTGTAATCGTATCCGAATAAAAACAGCATCATTGGCCACCATTCAGGTAGCAGGTGGCTAAATTTTGTCAAAAGTTTTTTTAAAATTTCCAGCCTTTTATCTAACAATTCTTCGTCTACAAGATGAGTCGTGTTTACGCAACTGAGAAGTAGCTCAATATTTTTGCATGCCACCTTTTGAAAGAAAAACATTGCAAGTTCATACTCCGCTTGAAGGATAGATGTCGTTATAGGTGATATATGTCTTGTGCAGAGTTCGATTAGGTTAAAACTGAACGTTTCACGAAAACAATTACAAAGATCCTTTACGATTGACTCTCTGCAATTCTCACAAGCAACCTGCAAAATTCTAAGTCCTCTTCGTTCATTTTTCTGTAAAGCTTTTTGGATATTCAAAATAACTTGTTTATTTGAGTTTGTTGCGGCTTTCAAGAGAATTTGAATAAGTGCCTCGTAATTCTTCTCCAGACAGCAAACGAAAGCCGCAAAAGGTGTGTGTCAAAAATATTGAATGAAGAAAGAAATGGAGGTGAATATTTTGAAGAGCCGAAAGCCTGAACCTTGCTCCCCCTGTTTTCTTCCATCAAGATCATCTCGTTAAGAAAGTGTGCAACCATATTTTCTTTCAGTAAATATCTTGAAGTTAAGCTCCAATGAGACATGAAAGCCCAAATGGTAGCAGTAGTAAAAAGCCAGTCAAATGTTAGTTGCTGTAGTCCTTCGAAGTGTGCACTCAGTTTCTTATCAAAAGCTGGCATAAATATCATATTTTTGGCTAAATATTCCGCTACCAAGAATTCTGCAAATGTTCGGTGTGTGAATTCAAATTCAATTGAAAAAGTTTTCCTGGGCACAAGAAAACCAGATGTTAAAATTTGTTTGTCACTAAAATCCGAAAACATACGAACCTGTTTCGATAACCGGTCAGCAAGTTCAGGAAATACAAGCTTTATGGCCAGCCACGCATGGAAACTTTTAATTTGACATTTATCATCACACTGTGAACTACTTGAAGGATTTTGATGCATGCAAGCAAAGTTACATTTGGTTTTTCCTAGCATATTTTCCTTTTCCATGAGCTCAGAATAAATTTCCAAAAGCGAATTTGCAAAATCCTTTGTGAGCTTCATGCGCTTTCCTGAACCTTCAGCAGCAAATATTCCTGCTCTATCACAGTAGTTCTCTGCTACTAGCTTGCAAAGTATGCCTGTGATATTGGTTTCAGATTCCTTTAATGATGCTTGAATATTTTTTATGCAAAACTTTGCATATTCAGTGAGTCTGTCCTCGTCGACCGAATCATGTTTTTCACACCAATACCTTACGAGATAATTACACTGTGTTTTTTCATCAAACGGACGGATGTCATATGCAACAACGCCAGTTGTTTCTTCAAGACTTTTACGCACCACTGGTCTTGCGGTGACGTTAATTCTGGCCTCTGGCAAATCCTTTCCAATATTTTTTAGGAAACCAGTGATACTAGACATCATGTTCTCAGGCACCTCATCAAGCCCATCAAAAAACAGCTCAAATTTTGTATTGTCTGATATTATTACCTTAAGAATTTCATTTGAAAAGTCTGATGTACAGATATGCTGCAGAATTAGCTCCTTTGAGTTTAGTGCCTCTTTCTGTTTAGGCATCACTATATTCCCTAATGAAATAAAAGCCACAATTTGTTCTGGATGCTCTTCCAAAACTTCCTTTGCAATATTTGCAAGTAGAAGAGATTTTCCCATTCCAGGCTTATCACAAATGCAGATGCCCTTGACATTTTTTTCTAAATCCGTGTTTACAAAGTCGGTCTCTGAAACAAACGTACAATCTGTTTCCTTGCCAATTCCCAAGTGTTGCTGAAGTAAATCCGAAAAGCTTGATGTCTTCTTCAGTGCAAACGTTTTCGATTCATCTTCAAATTTAATCAAGTGGCCTGGGTGTTTTGTCTTTGCACAAATCTTTTCCCAGTGAGTTTCATGGTCCATAATAACAAAACGAACTGTGGGCTTTGGCAAAACCAATTGGCGAGTTGATGATTCAATTTCAAAGGAGAAGTTGAATTCTCTGATCTGTTGTCTTTTTGCACCACTAAAAACGAACACATGGGGCAGTCGTTTTTGAAAATTTCTGGATTTATGCCATTTCTACGCGAAAGAAACCTGGGAATATAATGCTTATCATTAGATGGTATTGTGTTGTGAACCAGACCAATCACAGAATTTTGTTGAAAAATAGTTTCAGATAAACTTTGATCCACTTCTAGTTTCAAGTTTTTCTTTGCCCATTCTTGAATTTGCTTCTTTTGGTCAATATCTAAGACTTCATTTAATGCTTTTGTGGTCCCAAGAACACGAACATGTATTTTGTTAAGCCTTGATATTGGGATAGTGCACAACAACTGAATAACACCGCTTTGTTTTGTTTGCTTCAATGCTTCAATCAATGTAGAAAAGCTTCCCGTTTTTGTATCCAACGTTGCGTAAAACAATTGTGCTTTGGCAAATTTAGTGTATTTTGCGTTCTGCAAAAATACAACAAAAGAGCCATAAGACATACTGAAATTATGATTGTAATTCTAGCTAAAATCTGCAGTTAAATGTCTCACTACCAAAATATTAGAAAACGCAACGAAATTATTCAAATATTGATAAACTATTTGCCATAAATACTATTCAAAAAATGAAATAAGCAACTTACGATTTCATCCACTTCTTCCTCCGAAAGCAAACCTTCCGCAGTAAAATACGCTAAAAACTGCGCAGTACAGTTAGTAGCCAATAGCGATGGCAAATTCTCCCTGATACATGCTCGTTGCCAGGGCTCCATTGCACCAGTGGGTAAGATTTTTTATTACTATTGATAATTTTAGTTTGGAACAAAAACTAGAAACACAAGGTAGGTGAGCTTGGTTCAAAGATCAACCCAGTGTGTAAAGTTGTAACTTATTAAACTTAAAACTGACTAAATTAATAACAACACTGGCACTAAAAACTAATAAAGTGATTTCCACTAAAGGTTTTATTTTGAATTTAATTTCTAAATATTAGTAATCTGATAGTTTGAAGTTATTAATCTTTCAGGATGTTTGTATTATCACTGGCTTGATTTTATTATTTCTTATAGTGTGTTTATTATGACATAAATGTCTCGTAAATATATTCAGCACATTTGCATTCAAAACTTGATACATTTCTTTACTTCGATTAAATGAAAGTAAGAAGTATTCACAAAAAGTTTTTGTTATTTGAAAAAAATTAAAACTGGTTGGTCTTATTATATTTGCTGTAACGAAACCTAACTAAAGCTTCAACCAGCCGCACCCGCATTGCCCAAATGAACGGCAGACAGAAAGAGTAAAATGGCTACCGTGTACGTGCTTATCTGCAACCCGTGCATGGTGAAAAACTACGCAGTATTTTTTCACTTGTTATCTCATATTATGTTCTTATTTGCAAACCCAATGCGCACATCCTTATCTAAGGCTTTTTCTGGACGCTTCACCTGAATGAGTAATGTGTTAGTCAGAATGAAAGTGATAAGAAATTGTGTTATCAGTACAAACTGAGTCATTATATACCATTGCAGTTTGTTTGGTAGCTTATAGCAAGAACATTAGGGACCAATTTTGCTGTAAGTATCTCCGTTTGTTAAATATCTAAGCTGTAGGAAATACCTTCAATATTTTAACTACATATATTTATAGTATTTACTACTTGATACGGTCAGCATGACATGGTATGGCATTATCAGTTAATTACCGTCACATGAAGTCACTAGTATCAAATTTTAATGTTGCATCATCCAAATATGTTAGCTGTGCTACATATTTATGTAAAACGTTTTATTGAGTTGTAAGCTAACCTGATATTAATCAAAATCATTTTGAAGAGTTTTCAAGTTTTTGCGTCATATGCCTGAAGCACGCCTCAGTTTGCTGATCCCAATATTGTTGGCTACACCATATAAACTATGCTTACATTATCAAGTTTTTCAGTAGATTCTACGATTTTTCATTTCTGCTGTGTGGTCAGCATACTGCGCAAGACCTTATCTGTTTACTACTACAATAGGACCAGGGGTGTGTTTCACCGAAATATTTCGTTGCTTTTATTATCATTTTCGCATTAAATTTTGCATTTACGAACTATGAAATAAAGCATTGAGCCGCGCGTATAAATAGAGCCACGTAAGTTCAATTTAGTACTGTTTATGTATTAGCGTAGTTTGTTGTCTTGTGAGATGCCCGCAAATTGGTTAGTTAGAATTTTGGTCAAGTTCCTTTACCATATTATATAGTACTTAATAGTTCTTTTGCTCTGTTAATATAATATATTATTGTTTGTGTTTTGCATGTTTTATTTCTAGTAGTTTTTACGCAACACTGGGAATATCAACATTCATTATCAGCATGTTTTGTTATACGAATGTAGGTTTGTAAGCAAACAATGTATTTTATACAACATTGTTTAAGAAGAATTTTGCCGTTTTGAGAACTTCAGTCAACTTGGTTAGCAGCAACCCAATTTAAGGCGTTGTTGAAATCATGTTAGATTTTAGCTGTCAGATTTCTAATGCTCTTGGAAATATTGGAGCTATAAAAGGTTCGATCATCAGCGGAAAAATAATACTAAAAGTAGTTCTCAATAGTGGCAAGTTATTAGCATGCATGCTAAAAAATCCCTGTTCCGCCTTCTTGTGAAACGTCTAATTTAATGAGATTTATTTTACGTGTCATATTATTTACTTTGACATATTGCTTGCGGTCAGTCAGTATAGACCTAACAACTAAAAAAATACCATACGACTGTCGTATTACGACAATAGATTGCTAGTTACGATTTTCTTGTGAAAACTATTAAAGGCTTTCTGTAAGCTGAGAGCAACAACAATTCAGGAAAGGTTAGTACCTATAGTTTTAAATAGTTCTATTGTAATTCATGGCTAGCAGAAAAGACAAGGAAGAGTGTTTGTCAAATTTTCTAAAACAAGAATTACAATTTGTATTCTCTTGTATCGAAAAAGTCTTCTCTTCCGGTTTCGTTATGCCACTCTATTTCCTGGTTGCTTTAGTTATAAAACTTCCTGGTTTGGTTTTAATATAACTTTTCCGGGTAAATCTACTATGCCTGGATTTGACTATATAGAAGTGTTTAACTTACACAACATACCTTGTCAACTGATTTCAAATTAACAAATGGATCGTTTAAGGTAGTTTATAAAACGGCTTATCTGAATACACAAATTATGGAATCATCCATGCCATGTTCATGTTGGTATAAAGTTTTGTTCCAAATGCGTCATAGTGTTAAGCATCATTCGAAGTTAATTATTACTTCTAGTGTTAAAGCAATCAGTTACACAACGGTGAGATTTCTCACCACAGGCGCAATTAGTGTTGGATAATTTTACGCATACTAATAGCATTAATAAATATGATATTAAACCTGATAAACCCTTTTGACTATGTTCCTTACGTACTTGAGTTATTCAAAAATTTATAATATTTTGGGCTATAAATTGACATAAAATAGTACCAGACAATTATCGTGTTCAGAAAGCAATACATTTATAAGTCGCCAACAGCAGCGACCAATTCGAACTCGCTCCGGTATGCATGCAAACAAATTTCCGGGTACCTAAAACAAGACTTGTGGAAATTTCTTCATTGAATCAATTCAATAAAACACTAAAAGGAAACTTCCTGATTTAGCGCTTACCTTCAGTGAAAGTACTCGACAAATGAATACTCTGAGTTAAAGTCATCACAAGTCTCACAAATTATTATTTCCATTTTTCATGCATTTTTACGTTCAATTGGAAACGGGTAAGCTCAAAAGTTTCCTGAAGTATTAAAAGACAAGTGTATCCTGCTATGAGCTAAGTATTTCTAAATAAAACCAAAATCTATCCCACTGCATACAACATGTATTCTTTCATTAAGCGTATTGTATTGTTAACCATAATTTCCAGCGTGCATGCTAACGACGTTCCATCACTGCGGAAAACATACAAACCAATGTGCAAAATAAATAGTGGACTTGTATCCACTGCACTCAATCGGATTGTTCCAACAAATTCTGGTACAACGTTGCTTCATTTTCAAAATATGTTCAATTGTGATTTACCGGTAAACATTCCATACAGTACCATGGTCATATCAACAGGATTTGAAGACAACAGTTTTTTAGTGTTCGACGCAACCACATTTGAAAAACTTGTGCCCTACAGAGAAAATTTTACAGCAATTGGCAAATTATGGCCTAATCTTACACACAAAGCACCCATTGGTTGGCTTCGGGTACTACATGTACAAATTCTACCAAACATGAATGACGATATGGACATTGACCACCTTACACAGTGGAATGAATTACATCAATCCCCCGAAATGCTACGGTACATATTAAACCCGTTGCTTCAAATGGATATAGCATACAAGAACATGTTCCATACGCCAGTAAAGCTGGAGCGTCGAAATTATGGATATTTCCGACCATTTGACATAAAAGTCATTGTAGCAAGTACTAACAAGCCTTTCAACGCAAGATCTCCACACCTGGATTTGAACAATCGAAACAAACTGCACGATCATTTTGGATATGACGATAGTCGCCATATGCCGTTTCACAAAATGTTTGTTGCAGTTTATGAAAAAACGAGGGGAAACGTTCAGTTGTATAATATGGACTATAATTATTATTGCGATCATTGTCAATCATTAGGAATGTATCGATGGACTAACATAAGCAGCTCTGAAGTAAAACGTCTTCTCACACAAGGTTTTACAAAGTTAAGCAAAGCAGTTGAAACCGTATATGTAAAATCCGAGGACGTATTTTCCGAAGGTTCAAATAGTCAGACCATGTCACACGAAAGCAATTTCACTGGCAGCTTGACTGCTTTACTACTCGGAGCTTTAGCTCTTGGGAACAACACAAAATTTTCGAGGCATACTCATTACGATACTCAACCCGCATTATATACTCATATAATGCAACATCCATCCATCACGGAAGATGAAATTTACATAACCTTTTTTACATGCGACGGTGGATTTGCACAAACAGGTCTATCTTTTGGTGGCTTTATATCCGCTTTTGATGCAGCAACCTGGAGTTTGCTTTTGTTATTCATAGTGTTCTTGGTTATATTCCACAAAAATATGAACCAGTTACCACAGCACAACGCCAACCAGCTGTTATTATTACTGTATAACTACGTTTATCTTGTTTTAGCAGTATTTAGGGTTTTTCTATTTCAAGGCAGTGAGTTTGCCAGTAAACGCCATAAACTTACAATACAAATTTGGACTGTTTGTATTTTCATCATTGGTTATTTTTATTTGGGAGATAACATTGGTGAGCTAACAGCTCCAAGGAGTCCTGTGTTGTTTAAAGATTTTGAGGATATCCTGAGCAGAAATTACACTGTTCTATTTAAAGTTGAACTCTTTATGGATCCGGGAGAGCATTTTCCGAAACCGCATCTTAATGGAAATCCTCTAATGAATTGTGAGACTTCTAGACAAAAATTGAACGCCTGTAAGTTTGTCCGATTTTCGAAGTTCGTTGACATAAGTCTTTTAGATAAAGATTTAAATATTAATCCAACAACCGAACAGGAAGATCTGTTGGTTCGAATTGCACAATCTGAGCATAATATAAATGTGACTTATCATAATAATAATAATATAGAAGAAATTATTTCAGCCCCATTAATATTTCCTAAATTGTGCAAAAGACATGCAATAGTTGAGTGGTCCGATAACATAGATGAGCTGCAATATCGTGTAAAACTACATCATTTGCTACATAAACCTGAAAATAACCCGTTATACTCTGTGGGAGACCAAGGGTTTATGACTCGTTCAAAAGGTTGGACATTTTCAAACTGGGGAGATCCATGGATTATGAAGCGTGCCAACAGCTTGTGGTCTTCAGGAATATACAAGTTTTTTAAAGGTTCTATTAAATATCAGCAACATATAGCTTTTATGAGGAAGAAAACTCAACTTGAAAGTCAGATCAGCGCTGGGAGTAATAAGGATGTCAGCAAAGAATACATAATCACACTTGATTTGAACACGAAGGTGTTGTTTGTAATGCTTGGTACGGGAATGGTGTGCAGTTTGTTTATCTTTATACTTGAAGCTTACAAAATGCTGCACCTTATTACAAAAGAAGTACTGTTTACATTCACTCAACATATATGGGCTATATATTTTAAATTAGGTATGATAGTTCGCAAAATTTTGAAACAATATAGTATCTACTGTATTCGACTGGCAAGTCTAAAAATTTAGAGCATATATCATAAACCAGTCAATGGTAATTTACCATTGATAAACCATTAAGACGCTCGCCGCTAAAACTTATAAGGATGTGAACATGCCTACAACCCCATTTGTTTTGCGCTTGTTGCAAAAACTAAAGAGCATGAACTGCTTGTTCAAATTGCACAATCTGAGCATTATAAGCCAAATCATTCTAATGGAATAATTTGGCATTCAGATCCACTAGATACTCCTAACTTGTGCAGGAAACATACCATAGGTGATTGGTCTGATAGAATAGATGTGTTACAATATAATGTAAAACTACTTCATTTGCTAGATCAGCGAGAAAAAATTCCGCTTTATTCTATTGGAGGGAAAGGATTTATGACTAGTCAAAAGGGTTGGATATTTTCTAGATGGGGTGATCCGTGGATTATGAGGCGTGCCACCGTCTTGTGGTCGTCTGGAATTTACAAGTTTTTCAAAGACTCTATAAAAATAGAAAGGATGTATTTTTTATGACAAAGAAAATTGAACTTGAAAAACAGGTGAATGCTGTGGATTGAGTGGAGGGCAGTTGAAATTATGTAATCACACTTGATTCAAATACAAAAGTGTTGTTTGTAACGCTCGGTTCGGAAATGCTATGCGGTTTGCTTAGTTTTGGAATGGAAGCTTACAGAATACTTCGCAATGCTAAAATCCGGGTTACCTAAGCTTCAATTTATATTATTCATTTTATAGTAACTAATGTGAAATCGGGACACTATTAAGTAGCTATACTTTCCAAAACACGTTTATTTGTTGTACGCAATTATCTAAAGGGTCGTTACCCGCTGATTATAACCTAATTAAAGTTGCTTCAATGCAGTTGATTTGGATCAGAATCGGAATATGAATAAATACTTCCATACATTAATAAATGTGTAAATATAAAAAATAAACCATTCCCCTCAAATCAGTTTTCTCTCTTAACTTCCCTGCAAAGACATGTTCCCTTTGGAACCTTCTCTCCATACAACATACACTCGGTCTCTGGGTATCTCCAAAAAATACTCTGAGCGTGAAATTATGGTCAGTTTAAATCAGAGCAATTCTGCCAGTTTTCGGACGATACGAAACTTTCATGTTAAGCATCACAAATGCAAGCAATATTGCGGCAACTAACCGCATTTGTCCGTTTGATAAGATGAACCAGGACCAATCACTATTACTTAAACAATAATACGATTACCAATGTTTGCATATCGCATACAAATTACGATGAACAAAATGTAAATTCATTTATGTAAAATGTTGTTGTCGTTTGCAGTCTCAATAATACAAAACACTGGCAAATTTGTTTGGTAGGATTTTGTAGATGCTTGAAAGCGTTTACAAAACAAAGTATTTTTATTGGTGTTTAAATATTTTTGAATCATATTATGACGCAAATCTTATATTATTCTTGACGTATTCTTTGCTAAAGAAAACGCGCTTAAACAATGTCTGGATATTCATATGTCTAAAATTAAAACAAATATACTTGAACCATTTAAGTAATTGTACGCATTGAGTGTGTAGACAACGGTAAACGACGGTAAATGAATATTTCTATTGTCCGGCACACCTGAAGGACAAAGGATTGTTTGAATTGTTTCAAGCCTTCAGTGTCTGTAACAATATAATATATTGTTACGAAAGAACATAAAATGAAAACACAAAATTTAATTGTAAAATCCGTAAGCCTACGAAAACATATATATTCTATCAGTTTAAGTATCTTTGCTTAACTTAAGAACATGTAATAAATTTAATTCAAGTGATAAAATGTTCCATTGGTTTGTTAGAGTAATCATAAAACTCTGCTGCAGGAGCACACAAAACTTTTCAAAAACCCGTTTTTGCGTATTATTAAAACTGTTTTAGTTTAGAAGATTTCTTGTCAAAGTATAAGGTTCAAATGTACTTCTTGTTTCATTTAACTACCTCATAGTACATCATTTCAATAAAACATCAGATGACTAAAGTTGATAAAACAATCCATTTAGTGGCCACTTTGATCCACTTTAGTTTTCATCACATTATCTAGTAAAAAGCAATTGCGGTTGAAACTAAAACACTTTTGGACAAGAATAATTTACAAAATATAATAAACTTTTAAACAACTTAAAGCATTAAGCTTGAGAAAGGTATTTATTGAGGAAGGAGTCGCTCATAATTATAATGCGTTTAGAATGCATATTATTCTACTTGTTACTGCTTATGGTGGTGTTGCCGGCTTCATTCTGATAGTTCCGTTTAACCATTCAGACCTGGAAATATTGCACAACAAAGAAAGAATTGAAAACGTAAATTTACAATATAATGTACCCGTCTGCTACAAATGCCTACTTATGGTTTCTAATTTCAAAGGAGTTGACATTACCCCAATAGGTGTTCCAATTTTATTAAGACGCTTAACTTTAGTTCAGGTTAAGAGACATTATTCCAATGTGATAAATTCGCATATCGGATACATTTCCATTGAATTGGCAAACAATATCAACTCCAGTGGATACAACTTGTCCGAAGGTACAAATCTCTGCGGATCTAAATTTTTCACTGAGAACATTGATGTCGTGGTATCAAATGACTTTCGAAGAGGTTATCTGTTTTGTACAAGAATACATCGTAATCTCTTTGCACTTTCTAGTAGACCTTGGAACGGTGAAGTAGATATTCATATTTTGCCGTTACAAAGCAGAAAATACAACGACTTTATCCTAAAATTCAACGTTTGGAATGATGAGTTCAATGCAAACATCTTTCCCAATCAAATGGTGAGACTGTTCTTGTTAAATCGTTTTCCAAGTTTGGACTTTGGCTTTCTTTACAGACGGGAACGATGGGAGACAGAATTTTTGATTGTCACAAATTTAGTTAAATCTTCAAAAGAGTTTACAGAAATTGTATTGTTTCCACCTTGTTTGGATTGCGACACAAGTATTGTGCTGGAAAGCTTTGAAATTTCAACATTCCATTGGTTAAAAGTTGTAGATTTTTCCTTTTTGTCAAACATTTTGAAAGCAAACCAAAATCTATCAACGTTGGTCATATCCAGTGACAGCGATGCGCTCTCTTGGTTTATGTCTCCGACGTGCTCAAAAAGGTTTCATCCAAATTCCAGAAGTGGCGCTACTGGAAGGAAAATTACGTTTCTTCTTGAATCAATGATTTGTTCCTTGTGGTTAAGCGTTTTTTCTCATAATTATAACTGTGTCAGAATGTTTTCCGCAGGATTCCCAAAAATGAGTGTGAACCTATTTCATGGATTTTCTGTTGACAGTGCAGTACACACAGTAGATTATATTGCCTATCGAATGAAATTTATTAGCTGTGGCTATTTGAGCAAGGAAAAAATCCACGCTCAGGTTTTGCTAGCTAGTTTTGATATCAATGTTTGGTATTGCATTCTAACGACAATGGCTGTTGTTCTACCTATATGTATTTGGTATTTGCAAGACACGAAAACAAAATTAATTCAATTCGTAGAAATTGCTAATATTCTGGTAAAACTACTTTTAGAACAATCTTGCCCCTTTCCAGAAACATTCAAAAACTCTCATCGTTGTCGCTTATTAGCAACAAGCTGCATTCTTGCTGCCGTTGTAATTATCAACGCTTACAAAAACGACAAGATTTATGAAATGGTTGTGGAAAGAAAAGTATTTCCACTGAAATATATAAGTGAACTGAATCAAGCAAATTATGTAATCTATTCTGCAGTAAAATATGTTACAGCATCTCATCCGCAAAATTTTTTTGACTCTTGTTCTTTTGAAAGTAACCAACCAGCCCATGTTATAAATTTCGACAACAATGTAACAAAAGTTTGCTTGGTAGCAGAATCAGAACTTGAAGTAGAAAGAAAGAAATTTCAAGTTAACGGGCGGATAAAACATGCATGGATTCCCAAACTGTTCAACTTAACTTACCATAACAGCAACATCACTCCCACGGCAATATCAAGATTGCAAAATCTGTTGAATGGGTATCTTGATTTAAGAAACCTTTACAAAGCCGACGTCAGTGGAGATCAAAAAAGCAGACTCGATTTTGAAAGCCTGCTACAAAAGTGTGAAAACACTGCTGTTCTTGTTTACGAAACTGAAGTTGAAACATACAAAGCAAGGCTTGAACCTTTAGTTGGACAAAAACTCTCAGTTGGAAAAGAATATATTGTAAAAACGGGTATAAAGTTTACACTCCGGGGCTGGATTCCTGAGTTTATTCACAAACGTATTCGAGGAGTTGAAACCTCCGGAATATGGGACTGGTGGAGTATTGTAATAAGTCAACACCTTGTGAAGGTACGAGCAAACAAGCTCACAGAAAATTTTAAAACCCCAATCGCAAAACCGGCAAACATGAAGGGAAAAATGCAAATAATATTTTACGTCTTAGTTATTGGACATGTAATTAGTATCGGTATGTGCGCTTTAGAGTTGCTTCAACGGTTCCTGCTTTTGTCTGTTTTGTGGATTACACGATCATCCCTTATTCTAAAACATGCTTTTAACGTATAGTAAATCGTTAAGCAGCATAACTTTGGCTTCAAAAATTTCCTGTATTTGTTGTAAAACGTTAAACATGCTAGCAAATACGCGCTACATAATTACTAAAAGCACATTTTACTGACCTAAAATATATCTTTATTCAAATTAAATATACATAGAACTAGTTAGGCATTTATGTGGACCTACGGTCCTTCTATTAATAGTGTATTAGCGTTTGTGTACTTTGGTAGGGTCAACTTATACAGAATACGAAAACTTGTCATACATATGGGCTACCGCTACCCCCAAACAGGAATTTTTCGAAGTCACAATTTTTCGAAATTTCCGAAAACAAGAATTTGTATGCGTTTAAAAATAACTAGTGTCAGACTCATAGTATTTGCAAAAAAATTGTATTAAATGAAGTAACGTAAGGAAGTTATGAGTATTTACAATTTAAATGATTTTAAACATTTAGTGCTGTAAAAGTGCAATTTGGATGAAATAAAAATTTCGGCTATCTTCAAATGACATAATTGAGGTAGCTGAACAATTTCTGACCAAAAAATTTCAAAAAGTTAATTATAATTTTAATTGCCCTGTTAACTTTAACCGCAATTATCTTCTTTCCGCCTCCAGTACTTACAGACAATGGCACGCAGCGTGTTTGCAGCTGTGAGAGTTTTTTAATTTAAAAATCAACACGTGGAATTTACGTGTTTTCTACGTATCAAACACTTGAATCATTTTCGGAGTCAAACTAAAAATGCCCAGGAAAATTCCACGTGTTAAATACGTTTCTTAATAGAGTATATTTGGTGGAAAAAATATTCCCCGAAATTTCCACGATAAGTACCAAAATACAACGTGTTTTGCACCTCTGTGGTTGATCGGGTTATTGTATCTTATCTTTCCGTTGGATAATTGACCGTACATATAGGTTATTTTGAATGATGCACGTTAAAAAGTAAAGAAGAAAATCTCAGCAAACATAAGTATAAAAGCCATCGTTAGATTATAAGGGAAGTTATGTTAAGTATGATTTCGGTAGAGCATGAGGTGAGAATAGAAAACAACTTGCCCAAATATAAATAAAAAGAAGAAAGACGTGGTTTAGGATTGCTGTAGTGAACATGTATGTGTTCATATTATTAACATATAATGATCATTTTATATACATATGTACATGTATGAACAGTGTGTCATCAACTTGCCCCAGTCCTATGGTTCAAGTGCACACGATCTCCGGTGCTTTATTGTTTTGGACTGTCAGAGATCACCTCAGTCAGTCCTAACAGTGAGAATGCCAGATAGCAACTGGTCTTCTGAACAATGAGCAACTTCGGCTTTTTATACTTTTGAATCGTGGTACAAAATACATTGACAGGACAAATGAACATATTATGATTATTAAATGAGCACAGTACACTGAACTTGATGTTAAATACGGACTTGAACACACTATCACTGACACAACATACTCTCATGTAAGGACCTTCCTTACAGACCCCTCCCGCAAACAGACGCTTATCGTCTTCTTTCCCTTCTTCTTCCCTTTTCCCCCACGACGCTTCCGTTTTGGCTGAATACTTTTGTTCCGCGGTAACTCACACTGCCAAGCAAAATGCCCATGATTCCCACAATTGTAGCAAATATCCGGGTTGAAGGTGATTGCTGGATCATCCTCTTTTGGACTAATGGTGACTACGGGCGGTTCATAGTGCGCACATTCCACCTTCCAGTAGTCATCATCCTTCGGAATTTGAGGGACGATGTTCTCGAATTGGACAAAAAGCTCGTTCAATGTTGATGGAGTGGAGATCAGCAACTTGGAAATCGATGGATGAAGGCCAGGTAGAAGTCGGCGAAGAACGCGAGAGTGATGAATTTCTTCCGTGCCTTGAATTTCGGACATAGATGTGTGTGTGTGTTGCCTTAAATGTGTTGAGCTCAGACAGCCAGATATCGAATTTGCTTTTGAATCTAAATTTTACAAAAATGTATACATTATTTGTATTTCTGGTGTGCCCTTTCTCGTTGCCTCAGCACATTTACCACAGGGTTATATGGAGTCAATTCATCTAAAAAATGGTAAAAGAAATGTAAATAATTTTTTGTTTGTTAAATGAACTGCAATATATTTCTAAGTTGGTTGAAATTGTTAATTGAGATCCAAATGTTACTTGCGTCATCAAACACAACTTGAAGTAGGAATTTATCCAACTTGGATAAATTCCTACTTCAAGTTGGAATAGTTACGCCTGACGATCCTCCCCAAGGCTATGTATTCTTTACAGATAGTCCTGTTGAGAGTACAAGATGGGAACTGCTTCCCATCTAACTAAAATGAAGATTTTTTCGACTTCGAAATAAATTTTATGACCATTATTTAACTGTTCATGATCAGTGGTGTACTTCATATGCCAAAGGCATTGGAAACACCAAAGATTACGGGTGGAGAATGCAGGAAATAGGAAATAAAATGGGCTACTTGATACACAACAAAACAAATTTTTGCATGAGTGAACACCAGATTGAAATTCCTGAGCCTGGCAGCTTTTATGTTCTTATAATGACCCAGAACTGTACTGATAGTTGGTTTGGAATTACGTGTTATAATCAATCATTCTAGCACATATATGTGTATAAATTTAAAATAATTTTATAAAAAAAATAAAATCAGTCACAAAAAACAGAAAAAATATGTTGATGCTATTAGGTAATTAACAAAAACTTCTTACAGCAAATCACCAATTCAAAGTAATACCGTTTAATTGACGGGCAATGGTAACATAACTGATGTTTTGACGTCACTGGCAACCTTGTACACCCGCCCATTAAAGATTAGTCAATCACACATTTAGGAATCAATTCAAACATGCCTATAAACATAGTTGCATATTTAAGGCTATTAGCTACTCAGCACGCTTGCACTCAGAAAATCATCGGGGGATAAATGAATACTCGTTTTTTTCTGATTTTGGACAATCAAGATTTTTGTAGCTAAAAGTTGTTCCAATAAATCCTGACAAAAAATATGCCCAAAACATTTGAAGAAACTAATTTCCAAAACTGTAATTAAGACTTAACATAAGTTTTTGAATTATTATATACCAAATATATGTCATATATTATAGGATAGAAAAACTTGCAGTCCTTTTTTATTAAATATTATAAAATTAATTCAGGTGAACAATAATGGGACATGGGAAGCATAAATAAGAACTCGATGATTGATTCACCACAAGAAAATTGCTTTGAAGTTAATTTAAGTTTAAATTCCATTTTGTGCATGTTAACTTTTATTTATGTTATAATATTTGTTTTACTTAGGTACTAAACCAAATAAGTTAGTGTTATTTTAGCAATTGAACCACTAGCATAACAAGATCTTGTGTATTTTCAACAATTTTTAACCAAAGTCTTAGTTTCGCATCCTTATCAAATATTCCTAAGAACGCTACTGGAAATCCCACTCGGGTCAACGACTTACAAATGCGCTCATAAACTCGCTTATTTCTTCCCAAATACTCTCGTTTTACAAATTGACTCCATACATCAATTAACTCACAGCTCATTTCTGCAGAGTACTCTAGCATTGGAATTACAATTAAGAAGACCGGAACAATTAAAAGCAAAATAATTACTGCTAATATAACTGCCTGTTTACCAAATAGTACCCAACCTATAACAATGGTGGTGATTGAAAACTCAAGCAAAGCTGTGCCTAGCTGAAGTATTGAATACAGCAAATTCTCAGATGCGTTATGTATTCTGCAGTGAGCAATAGCCAGCTGCTTATATTTTGTAATTGCCACTTAAATTTGCTTGATGTTAGTTAAGCTTCTTAATACTGTGTTAGTTCCGTGCGCACTCCACGCAAGTATTACAAACATCCACAAAAAAGCTTGCGTTAAGTCTCAAATGCATATAACCAACATTGGAAAAGAAATATATCGAGAAAGTAAAATCACATATGGGTCGTCGCTTGTTACAAGTTTTCTTCGGAGCTTATTAAACAAGCCTTCGTCCTCTATGGTTTGCGCTGGGAGACCAAATAAAGGTGCACAAAATGCACCGTTGATTAGTAATGCAGTAAATACTCCAATTCGATCACCGTCACCGTCACCGTCGGAAAGGATCTTTTGAATTTCTACATACATTTTTACAAAAAATCTTTTAGCATTTTGTGCCTGGAATTATTGTCAATGGCTTACCTATGAAAATCCGTTTTTGAATTGTTTTGTAGCTGGGCTTATACGTTTTTCTGGATTTATCAAGAAATGGTTGCAAATAGTTAAAGTGTGTGGCCCAATCTTCCCTATATTTGTACAAGCACAATGCAATAACTAAACTGAGTATTGGAAGCAGGTCGGTGCCCACAAGCTTGTAGTAATAAGTGATTGATTGTGATTTTCCTATGCCTTCGTAAAATAAAAAGTATAAAAATGAAAACGGTACGACTATTCCACTAACAAGAAAGGGAAACAGATTGAAAGGAGTGAGCATATCTGATGCCTGTGCTACATACTCAATTTTATGGCTGCTGCTGCAGTAGTAGATAGGGTAAGGGAAAAATTTCTGGGGTCGGAATTTTTCAAGATATAAACCTAAAAGTCTAGGAGCTATAGAGAAAATTGGGTTACTCATTATATTTTTGTTCAAGTAAGTCTAAAAAAACTAACCATTAGTTTCTAAGGCTTACGACTGTCTGTACAACAACAAACTATTAGAGTTTGCTAATATTCAATTATTCCACAAACAAATTATAACTAGACATGTAGTGCAGTTACGCAATCGAAAAATTGAAAATTTGTCGTTTTGATGAAAAATGTTTTTCTAAATAATTTTAAGAATTTTTGATTATACATCTTGTCTACTGTTGCAAAACTCTTACATGATTTGAAACCAGGAAACAGTCAATTAAAGAAAGTAAATATACAATAAAGCAAAGCTTGAGCAACGCCCAATGAAAAATCGGATTTTGAAATAAAAATTGGAGAAGCTGGCAGTAGCATATATATAAAACGAATATTACAGCATGTGATTGAACTTTAGACCTGCTTCCACTTCTTTCCAAATAACGCGTGTCTGATTGGTTGGGTTATCTAAATTGCTTAAGCTTACAATATTTTACTTAAGCTTGTTGTGTATCAGACCTCATGGAGCTTGGTAGTCATGGAAGTCACTACTATGAATACATGAGACTACAAAGCAGCCCAAACCCCATGCGTTTTAGAACGTTTCGCGAATTTTTCTTATTCATAAACACCTCCACCATGACAAAATGCCGACAACACACAAAAGTTGAGCAACAACTGTACCATAGTTTATCTATTAACAATTAAAACTTAACTAAAATGCTAATTTACGGAAACCGTTAAGGCAAACAGCATAAATACACTCAGTTGCAAAATAAGCCACGGCAATACCATTTCCCAATCCCCACACAGCAAACAACATCATGAGGTTACCATTAATAGTCGTTATCCCTAAATTATCGGTGTTTGATTTTTTAGAAGATCGAAAACTATTTAGTTCTACTATTATTCTATTCAGCCATTCCCAGATGGTCGGCAGATTTTATGCGTTTAACTGTTAGTGGTGAAATTCTTCCCCTGAATCCAAAGTATACAGTCAGCTCAAAAATATTTTCTTTTGAAAAAGACACATAGTCTGGGTGTGGCCCATTTTTTGCCAGATTATTACACTGCCACTTTGGCAGAAGTAAAGCTGTTTTGTTGCAGCGAAGCATATGTTTTGTCATTTGCTCTATTTCTAATTCCTGAAGTGTTTCATGCACGTCTTGTACCCTGGTATCAAGAACTCTACGCTGCAGTGTTTTAAGAATGTTGAACGACTCCGGAATAATTTGTGTGTGGTTCCAAAGAAGCTTATAATATTTTGTGGATGTATAGTTTCCCAAAATCTGGTGGGTAACAATAGATTCATACAGTGAACTAGTTAAAGTTCTAAAATATTTAAGTGAAAGCGGTCTGTGGGTTTTTTCAAAAAACGTGTGTCGTGTGGATACCACATTGGTTGTATTAAGGGGCATTCTGTCTGGCAATAGGTTACGTATATTAGAAGTCAAGTACGCATAATAATACAATTTGGAGTAAATTGTAAACCCGGCAGCAACAACTTCCTCAAAGCTTTCATATTTAATCAAATGGCGTGAGGAAATCAGTTTGTTTATATTCTCACTTTTGTATCCGTTGCTAAGAATAATTGCAGAGCCATAAAACGCTGCTAATACTAAGCAATGTTTCCTAATATTGTTAAACGCGTAACCCGGCTCCAAATATATTCGTAGAACATCCAAAATGCATACAAATATAGCTTTGTGTTCAAGAAAGGCCATCCAAAGCACTAATGCGAGTCCAAAAAAACAAATAGCAACCCAACAAAATGTATCGTAAATCCCATAAAACTGTTCGAAACTCAAGGCCGACAGTTCTGGTACCGCACAAGCAACAAAACCATAGGACCCAAATGGGTGAGACACTGATGCAGCAAAAATTCCATTACGTTTAAATTCATCAGTGTCGATAACAACAGTGAGAACAGTATCGTCTTCATGCTGACGTACATTATACTTTGCACCATCAATACATTTATACATGTGGAAGGAATTTCCGTGTCTTGAAGCAATATACGTGTGGTTTCCAAGGATTGATAGCAACACATTTAAGTAGGATGCGTTTGTATCGTTTAGTAAATTTTTAATTAACATTCTGGTTTTCGGTATTTTGCATGTGTTAAGCAACATCCAGAATTTAAATGAACCGTCAGAGGCGTCATGAATTTTCCATCGAGAAACTTGAACGTCAAATGCTTTAGTATTTATAAACGTGGCGTTGAACATGATCCAATTGGTTTTGCTAAAACAGTTTTTGTCTGATTGCCAGTTAGAGAAAACAGTGGAGTGTATGCAAAACTTAAGTATTTTAGCATGACCATGATCACTAAATTTTGTTATCACCGTCAAGATGGCAAAATTTTTGTGCGCTTTTAATCTAAGTTGACTTTCTGAATTAGAACCGGTTTTATAGAGGAATAACTGCCATCCAGTTGTATCATGTCTTTCATTCACCATGTTAATATGAAATACTGGCGTTGAAGGAGAATACGACTTATCAAATCCCAGATTGGTTCCGAGTTTGAAACTATTAATTTCGTTCATCCAAATTTCATGAAAATGGTAATCGACGGTTGAATACTTCAAGAACGACAAATGGGCGTCGATACCCCCAACCATGGTACTATACAAATGTTCGTACGGAAACATGGCTAATCGTACTTCACAGTTCCACGGCTTCGAATGTAATACAATCTGATCGAATAAAACTAAAGTACACTCTTCGCTTTGTACTCTGAACCAAACTTTCTTGTGGTAATGTTTATAAAAACAACTATGCAGCATTTTGTGTGTGCTTTGCATTCTAAGATTGTAAACAAAATTGCTATATCCCCAAATAAAATCTTTCGTTGAAGTTTTTTTATTAGAAAGAATTCCAAATACGGGAAACCGAGTAATAACCGGAGCAAACTCAGAATGAATATCAACGTTTTGAAAATTTGTGACATGTACGAGACAGTTAGTACTTTTAAACGCAAAGATTATAGATGTAATGTCTATTTGTCTGGCTTTAAGTTTAATTATCTCCGCATTGTTTCAGGAGTTCTTCAGAAAGCTTCCAGCATGAGGATGGAATACTTTGGTTGCATTCGTAAGAAAAGTGTACAAGTTTATCTTATGAAATTCAAAGTGTTGGTTTTCTAGACTACTGTATGTGCACAGCGCTAAACGAAGATACGTTATAAGTAAGCAGAATATACGTGTCATATTTGTTTTTAATTTTTACTACCGCTTTCAAGCATAATAGCTAAAATGCTTTGCAATTTTCTAGTTAACTTAAGCAATAATCTAGATACATCGAAAATTATAACAGAACGATTTTTGGAAAATAGAAAATTGGTGCTTGTTCTACGAACTGTACTGGCAATAGGTTTGCCAAGTTTTTAATATAAATTTGGTCATAAATAATACAAAAACGAAAACTAGAAAGTTCGGTGAGCCGCTAAGAAAAACAATTATCAATATTGCTGCTCATCATGCCTGAAGCACTCACCATCTAACAAATGTGCTATTTGATTTGTACGATTAATATATTATTAATTTTTATCGTCACCCAGGTCTGCATTTTGTGGCGTTTTTTTTATATTGACTGAAATATAATAGCCATAAACTAAACGTTGGTTCTGAACATTTTTAAATTAAATTTACAAGTTGGGTTTCAGTGCACTTTAAATGGAGTGGCAAGCATGCTATTATAACAGAGGCAAGAACTTTTACCAAACAAATTGGTGTAAAACTTACAATCTGAGCAACTACAAATTTATCATGTCATATGTTACCACTAGTGCGTTTTTTGTTATAGATTCTAATTAATTTTAAAGCTTATAAATATTACACCATGTAAACTTAATAAGGAGACGACCTACTATTTCAACATAACTCTACAAGGACTCAACCGATTTTCTAGATATTTTTCATGCATATTAGGCAACTTATGTCTGCTACCTGTACAAAGTTTCAGATTGCCCCAATGCTGTGTATCGATGTTATGAACAATTTACCAAAACCATTTATTTTCAGCTGTATCAAAAATAAGGAGACGATTTCAGATTTTGTCATTTTGGTCCCCAAAAACGTTCAAAGTTCTAACAAAAACTGATTTTAGTAATAAAAACAGGTCGCACGTTTATAATAAACCTGGAAGTAATTCACGTTTAATGAGTTTTTAGAACTTTCTTTGATACTTTGAAAATTACCTTACAATCTTAATACAAATACGGGACTTTTTGGATTTAAAAGTTCATGACTTGAATTTTATCATTTAATTTTATTTGAATCAGCTTTAATTACGATAAATTATGATTTTGTACAATGATTTTGTGCAGTCAATCACGTTCAATTGAAACAAACGTGACGCGGAGGATTGCTGAACCTAACAATGGGTGCATATTTGTATCGCCATTTTCCCATGGTTCATATATTTCGTCTACTATTTAAGCAAATTGTAAACCAAACTGACAAAAAGGCTTCAGAAATTGCAGAATCATAAATCTTCGTTAGTTTTTTCAGAAGTTTTAAGGTTTTTGGTCCACAAAACACCGAATGACAAAAGAAAGTTTTGTTGTTGGCATGGACTTTCAACTTGGATACACAATAATACCTATTAAATGCATTCAGATCAAAATATGTGTATGTATAAAGGAAACTTATATAAGAAATAAAGGTAATAGTCTATATATAAGCCAGTCTATGGTCATATCTAAATATTATATAAAATATTGAAATACCTAGTTTAACTTCGTATGTATTTATTTGTTAACGTTAACTTTATTTCATCTACGAAGACATCTACGTCAACAATATTATTCAAAATCCTTAATTAGCATATATTTGAAAATTTTCTTTATAAGTTAATGCATATTCATGAAGTTCCAAGTTAATAAGTACAAAAGCAGCCTAATTATGTTATCCAGGTTAAGTTGTAATGAATACTTTATGTGTCATAGAATATAACAAAATTTATTTTTCTAAATCATTTTTGGTGTAAAATCATGTTTTATCGTAATTAAAGCTGATTCAAATAAAATTAAATGATAAAATTCAAGTCATCAACTCTTAAATATATAAAGTCCCGTATTTGTATTAAGATTGTAAGGTAATTTTCAAAGTATCAAAGAAAGTTCTAAAAACTCATTAAACGTAAATTAATTCCGGGTTTATTATAAACGTGCGACCTGTTTTTATTACTAAAACCAATTTTTGTTAGAACTCTGAACGTTTTTGGGGACCAAAATGACAAAATCTGAAATCGTCTCCTTATTTTTGATACAGCTGAAAATAAATGGTTTTGGTAAATTGTTCATAACATCAATATACAGCATTGGGGCAATCTGAAACTTTGTACAGGAAACAGAAATAAGTTGCCTAATATGCATGAAAAATATCTAGAAAATCGGTTGTGTCCTTGTAGAGTTATGTTGAAATAGTAGGTCGTCTCCTTATTAAGTTTACAGACTGTAAGTGAAAAATAAACAGGTATTAGCAATGTAATACTTACTTTAATGGTAGTATTAATGTAAGTCGCATGCTGGTATGTTCTACCGCTCAACGGCAAACAAAACTTTGACTTGTGAAATAAAAAATTGTTAAAGGTAACTGTAATAAGTACACTTCCAACATCCTTGGATTTTGTTTCAAATACCGCAATTTGTCTGGTAAACTGATAATCTGATTAATAGAGTCGTGAAACTGTTGCTGTGTAAGTTTTAGTTAGAAAAGGTTTAGTAAATCATGCGTCAGTGGTACGGTTATAATAGTAATATAAGTTAACAACTGTACGTATACATAGTCATACATTAATAATATAAAAAAAGTTACTCAAGCTTGTGAGCAAACAAATCGTGCTCACATTCTTTTTACGTCGTTCAGCTTGAAGTTTTAATGTTCAATGAACAGTAAAGCCAATAAAACTTAGGTATACCACTTGTAGGCACTTCTAACAACAAATTTTCTTCTTAGTTGTTGCCTTTAAGCATGGGTGATATAAAAATTTTTAATTAAATACACAACGTGGGGAAACTTATCTTTTAAAAATATAATCAAACTTATATTTGCACAATCTTTTCACTTGGGTCTGGTGCTTATTGGTAGTACTTCTGTAACACGAGTAAAAGAAATACAATTTTGACAATGCTTACGTATACCTCCAAATAAATTACTGAGTTTTACGTCACGCGGCATGCTTTTAATTAGTCACAGCATTTTGAGCATACAGCCGGCATGGCAGATTTTAAAATGGTCAAGCATGAAAAAACTTACTGCCAAATCATTATTCACAGAATTTGGGAAAGCACTTTGTCACTGATCACAGTAGCAGAAGTATTAAATTTTAAAACTTTGTTTTATAACAATAGTTTTAGATTTCTTTAAAAATTGGTTTCGTGGACATGGCATACTTGGTGGAAGTTGTTCAGTAAAGAAATTCCGTAAGCGGATTATGTTTAAGGAAACTACAACTTTAGTACAAAAGTTATACACAATTTATTTTAAGCATGGGTTTCAATTTGGCTTTAATTACTTTTGTAGCATCGTTTGTAAACTCTGACAATATTTATTCTAACGTAACTGTAGTTTCTCTGTTTGAACACCATCCAGACTTTAAAGAATTTGTTGTGGGTTTAGATTGGAAGATTCCATATTGCAACAATTGTCTTCTTACGGTAACGAATTTTTATGGAATGAATCTCAAAACCACTGGTAGATTTCCTGTACTTGTTAGACGACCTAGCCTAGTTAAAATAACTGCCAAGGTAGAAAATAACTTACTTTCTGAAACTTCTCGTATATTGCTCTTTGAAAAAAGGCAAAATGTAAACTATACGAAACCTGTGTTATCAAATGAGGCAAAAAACTGTGAGTCAAAGTATCTGCATAGCAACTTTTATAGATATGAAATAGAAAACCATGAGAATAAACGGGCGGGACCAATATTAAAAGTTTGCACTGGAATACTTCGCAATATTTTTAGTGCTGCAACACGACCATGGAATGGTGAACTTGTAATTCAAGTAATAATTCCTAATTTGGTAGAGGAAGACAACGATATGGAAAAATATGAAAGTTTATGGTCATGGTTTTTCGAAGTCGAGTACAAGTTTCCTTCTATGCGCTACAGGCTAATTTTGATGGATAACATTTATGACAATAAATTGTCCAAGGTTGACATTTACAGATTCGTTCAAGGAGAGATTCTGATAGCAGCAGCTGCTACAAAACCTCTAGATCCCATGAAGATATTTTGGCTAAATCCCTTTTGTCGTAAATGCTATACAAATGCAAATGCCATCGACTTACTCAGAGCAGATCATGCGTTTGAAATGAAAATTGAACATTATAATTCTTTGGCAAACCATTTTAGAGACAAATGGAATAGAACACAGCTAAATATTTGGAAACATGGGGACCTAGAAAAGCTTATGTGTACATCGTGCCAAAGAATGAACATGAGACAAGCGTTAAGCCAAGAAAATGAAGAAGCACTTGTAAAGCTCATGCTATCTTTCCTGTGGAAACAAATTCTTGGGTCAAATTTCAAACCAAGATTTACAAACAATATGGAAAGGTTACCGTTGCTTCAAATTTCCTCTTTTACGGGCTTTGATTTAGACACAATAAAGCCGGCAACATGCCCACATGTAGTAAAGTAGCGAAAGCGTATTTGTGCAGTTTTCACAAAGCAACAAACGGGCTTCAATATGGCTAAATATTTCAGTCGTCTGAAGCAGAGCAAATTGATTTCAAATTTTTATTAAAACTTTTACTTTCACAAAATATACATATCTGTTTACCATAATATGCAAATTATTCGGTTATTAAAAATCTTTTGTCAAAACAAAACATCAATTAGCGTTTACAATAGAAAAGAAATTTTATTTCGTTCTAAATATTTCAAAAAGCAAATCACAAATGTATACTTAAATGATTTAAACCAAATCATATACTTCAAATAAATATATATATGAATGAATATTGAATCTTACGAAAGAAAGTTTAAACAAGTTATCAATGCTTAAGACACTAAAACCGTTTGATGTATTCGAGAAATGTTACTCATTTATTATTTCCAATACCAGGAGCCAAATGACAATATGTATACCTATATCATTGTGGGTTCACCAAACGTTAAGAATGCAACGCTTATAACATCATATATACAGACACAAAAGCTAGTACTGTTAATTAAAATATAAAAACGCATTGTTAAAATTTAGTTGTTAAAATGATAAATAAATTTTAAAATTTAAAACTAAACTTAAAACTCGAATACCATGATGCCGATATTCAAAGTTAAAACAAATTTTATATCTAAATTAAAATGCTCACGATTCTTCAAGCATAGTATATTCGACGGTCCAAAAAATTGCACATATGCAATTAATATTTAATTAATTTGTTGAATAACTAGTAAGCTTATATACCGTATTGGGTTACTGATAAATAATAGCTGTACGTGGGATTTTATGCATATATCTACATTTAGACAAAACATGAGCTATTGTAATTTGGCCTTCTTTCGGTTTTCATTTGCCTCCAGAAACCAAGCCATGAGTGTCTCAACATCCTCTCGGTTAGGATTAACCTAGATATATTCAAATACACACCCGTTTAGTACATGAGTCTTATTATATATACACTTTGTCCACAACTTCTAATATTATTAATATATATTATATGACAAATTACTTGAATCATGGTTCCTGCAAATTGGCTGAACTTGAGTATCCCATCCCATTTTAGTTCAGCGTGTCTTATTGCCAATACATCATGGAGTGAACACTTGAAGTTTTCTGCCTGCTCACCATACATTCTTAGCATGACAACACCTTTACTGTCATCTGTCAATGCTATTTCTAATTGTGTATAAGGTGATTTGCCTTGTATAGTCTCAAGATCATATATATGAATAACCACAGCAAGCACATCTGTAAGCAAAACATTCCATTTTATAATCAACAATTTTGCAAGTATCTCTATTACAACATGCTAGCGATGGATCAGAATAAATACTAACCTACAACTCTTGTGTTTCCAATCATTTTATAATCACCCGATGCGCTCTCAATTAAGTCCAACTTTGTAAAGGAATACTGAATATCAGGAAATTGTTACATAGCATCATGCACAACATCTGAATTTGACTGTAGCTGGATCTCGTACGGTGTTGGAAACTTTTTGTACTCTTCTTTGGCGGATATAACGAGAAAATTTGAGATTTTGTAAACCTGATTTTCCTTGAAACACAATACGGAAAAGTTTTCACTATGAATTTTTCAAACTCATACGAATAGTGCATAGGTGGATCTATAAATATGTACATGTATTTGTATTTACTTGGACTAAGTCTTCCGTTTTTTTAGCGTTTCCGAAAAAAGAAGAAAAAACTATTTCGGCACCATCCCTATCCAAATCATGAAAATTGTGAATATTCATGAGTTCCTTTGTCTTCTTAGTGTGTTGTGTCCGAATGCTGCTAGAATAAGTAACTCGAACCATCATACTCTGGTTTATTGGTCTATAAAATCAAGCAAACATTGTTATTTTAATGACTTGTCTTTGTACATAGCACGAGCATCAAGTAAGTTTAAGATGCTTACAAAACACCTTCCTGAAGATTCCCAATCATGATCTCTTGATCATTCATTTGAGTTTCGTCATTTGAGTTTGCTTTCCAGTACATCCTTTGAACCCTTAGCCTGTTCTTCTGGGGAGTAGAATACACCGGACGTAAAATGGCGCTAGTTTCAGAGCCCTGGGAAGACATGGTGTCTATAACAGCGTAAAAAATATTTTAGAGCTACAAACTTGAAATATATAGACGTGATTACGTACAGCAAAACTTTACCTTCTATGCTTGATTTGGCTACTTCCAATTCTGCAGCAGGAATAGACCCGTCGGTCGTTTGGGACTGGTTATGAGAACTCACAGTTTCTTGTTTCTTCAATATTGAAGAAAACTTCACATGTTTGGACTTATTAACTGGTTTAGAAACACACAATATTTATCAGCATTTCTTTTTGAACTTGAACCATCAGTATTTTCTGTTTTAGCAACATTAAGTATTATACTCATTTAAATTTTGGAATTCGTTAGAAATGTTTCTCTTACCATCATAGTCCGAGCTGTCCTTTGTTAACTTTCTGGGATCCCTTGGGTTCATCCGTCCAGAATTAGTTGAAGCCTTTTTTTAGTTGTATAAATATCTTTGCTGAGATGAGCACACCCCAGAAATACCCAAGTTATATGGAAAAAACAAAATCTGAATGTACAGAGGTAGCCGCGAATTCTTTACGTTTTTTTCTATATCCCTGTATTTTGATTAAATGTACTACGAGGGTTTGGAAATTGAACTGTTGAAATTTCTAGATATTTTTCTACACTAACGTTTATACTACCTTTAAGTGAAACCGTTTTTCATAAGCACTATGCTGCAATATATGTCAAGCAAATCAAAGAGATAAAGTCGCTTGAGACTGAAATAGAATAACGCAAGTTACAGTTTTCACGGTCACCATACGACACATAGAGGTTTGTGGTCACTGTAATATGATTCGTAAATTGAAGCTAGCACTTTAGAAGAATTGGAAAAACAGCAGTCTATGTGGCTTTGATTGTCGTGAGTTGGCGAATTAATATCGATTTTAGATCCAAACCCAAATTCCTGAAATAAATTGAGCAAGAGTTGTCCATCTGTCTTTCGCAAATCAATGTTAGCGTCGCCAATAACTATGCTGTCGGAGCTTCTTATTTTCTCAAGAATTTCTCGCAAGTGACCAAGATAGGACCTGTAGGAGTACTTTGGGTGTTTGTACGTTACGACTACCCGCCCGTGACGTATTTGCAGTATCAAAAACTGACAGTG
Source organism: Entomobrya proxima (assembly GCA_029691765.1). Taxonomy (NCBI): domain Eukaryota; kingdom Metazoa; phylum Arthropoda; class Collembola; order Entomobryomorpha; family Entomobryidae; genus Entomobrya; species Entomobrya proxima. The sequence goes on from CM056168.1 coordinate 69,440,433, forward strand.
ACTGTTGTTGGTATTGCCACGATAAGTTTTATGCTCCGACAAAATTTCACCACACTTTGAAAGAACAAGCAATCCTTCTGAGTTTCTCTGTTGACTACTAAATGACTTATGTAAGCAAGAATATCCAGGAAATTTTACGTCGTCTTCTTCCAAAATCCGCGGTTCAACAAATGTTAATATGTCTGCTGACATAGCACACTGGTCTGCAGTTATATCATCAACTTTTCCAGCGATAGAATTGACATTGTGGTAGTACAAACGCTGATTTGAGACTTGAATATCTTGCAGGAACAAAAACGGAAAAATGATCCGCTTTTCTGATAACAGTTCCAAAGCTTTAGAGACTTTATCATTTTCTTTAGGAGGCTTTGGAGCTATGAAATTGCCATCCACAAAAAGGCCATTCAACGTGGTGGCTCTACTGCATGCGACGTATACTAATTCTCTGTAGTTTGGCAAAGATGTGATACCATTCATTGGCACCACAACTGATGACATTGATGATCCTTGTGACTTGTGTACTGTCATTCCATTAGCGGCAACCAAAGGAATTTGTTCTCGTATCAGTTCCAGATTTGTTCTATTGGACTTGTTAAAGGCGTAAACTCCGGATAAGCTGCGCTGATCCCGTTGTATGCGAGTCCACGACGAAGGGATTGAGTGAGTTTTTTGATAACCAGCTGTTTTTTTTCTTGCAGTACTTCCAATTACAGAATCTTCAAACTCTATCCAGGCATGTTTTGGAATTTTTTCTTGATTTTTTGCTGTTGCAAAATCTATCTTTTTAAGAATTCCCGTAGATCCGTTAAATAGTCCATCTTGAACGTCCACGTTGGTCGACACGAAATAGCATCCTCCAACCTTCAAATACGTGCTATAAGGAAGGCCGTCACACTTTTGTTGGTTAAGGTGTTTTCCATATTCTAAAAGCTGTTTTTTGGCCTTCTCGCTACCAACTCCTGAAACACAAGTTCAATGTTTACACATCTATATTTTACCAAAAAAACCTAATCCGCATTTTAAAATTTATATTACCTTGTACAACATCATGCGCAATTGCAAAAGCTCCCTCTGTATTTAGTTTTTCTAAAACTTTAGAGTTGTGATCATCACATGCTTTTCTAGTTGCAAAAAGCCAAATGGTATCCTCAGAAGGTTTGTTTGTTTCGGTAATTTGTCTTGATTTTATCAAATCGACATCCGCATCCTGCATGCATCCTTCAGCCATTCGATTCAATGCTTCACAAAACGCATGCTCGCCACGTTGACGCATAATCTCATCGAGTTCAAAGTATTGAAAATTGTCCCACAAATAATTGTGTAGAATATCTTCAAGTCCTTCAGTTTCATCAAATTTTGCTGGTTGAAAAACATACCTCCCGTGAACCGGTGCAAGCTGTCGCATGTGCCCCACAACAATTACACTTCTACCTCCAAAATCTTTCTGACAATTGTATATGTCCTGGAGCCTTGCGTTGATGTAAAAAGGGAAATTTGAGCTTACCATTGATACTTCATCAATTATAAAAAGCTTAACATTCCGCAAGATTTTACGAAGGCTATTAAGGCTGCATTCGTTAAGTCGTCCCGGACGTTTGGCCATTCCTTGTGACGACGGGAATTTAAACGATGTGTGGAGCGTCATTCCGTACACGTTATGGGCCGCTTTTCCAGTAGGTGCGGAAACAAGTACACATATTTCATCGGGGTCAATGATATGTGAGGACTCATTGCGCAAGTAGTACTGGACTATTGCATGAATTACTCGGCTCTTCCCTACTCCTGCTCCTCCGCTCAAGAAGTAATAAAATGGATCAGGGTTAACCTTTTGCTGATGAATTACATTTAAGACAAAGCGACGCTGTTTGTCGTTTAGTTCTCTCATGATTTTAAGATATTCCTCGTCGTTCACCCTTCCTGGTTTGGTAAAGCTTTCTACTTTATTTGATTGAGTCTGATTGGAATCCCTAGATATGTTTTCATCAATGTATTCTTCGTATTGACGAACATCATACTCAAAGCCCATATCATTTTCCACAATTGGTTCCACCTCGTGTTCCTCCTCTTGTACATCCTCAATAATCCTACCAAGATAATCCTCATCAATATTTCTATCGTAGTAGTATGGTTGCGAATTGGATATAACTGCACTCATTTTTTCCATTGCGGCTGCATATGCGGTACTGTTATTAAGCTCTGATGACTCATCTCTCCAGGGAACAACTAGCATTAGTTGCTCTCTCCAGTAGTTGCCATCGTTGTCGGTTTTTTTGTAATGCCGAAATCGCAGTATTTTGCGAATTGTTCGTTCTTTTACAAACCCACTTCCGTCTAAAAGTTTAAAAACACGACTATTTGAACTCAGGGGAGTTGCCGGTTCTTCTGAGTATTTCCTTGGGGGTTTTTTCTGGAATTCGTACATGGTTGCAAAATCAGCAAGACAGGTTTCTTCTAATTCGGCAGGACGTTGTACATAATGTTCCAAAAGACCTTTAGCCAGTATATCCGTGCTACTTTCATCTAGTGTTTCTAAATCTTGCTTTGGTCGAAGCATTCTCACTCGCTCTAAAGGTGGAGAAGTACTGGCGTAAATAACGTTTCTGCTACACGTTGTGAACGATAATCCTAACAGAAAAGCAACGGCTTCCTGAGCTGAAATTTCGGTACCAGTTATAAGATTTCTTGCAAATCTTTTCAACTTTTCTTTCACGGATAAATTGCCCTTTCTAGCATCTTCAGCTGCCGCCTTTAGAAGCTTTGATACACCGCTTTCAGATTTCAAAATGTAACCAACGCAATATTTTGCACATGCGTATGAGTCAGTAACGAATTGCAAATCAATGTTTGCCTCCCACTCCCTTTGAATTTTCTCGTTATACTGGTTGATAAAAATGGCATTTGTTTCTCTTCTAAGAAATGGCGTAACGCGTTTAATTGAGCTTCGAACTGCATCAATGTACATATCCATATCAAATTGAAGGGAGTCAAGAAACTCGTCGAATGGTATTACATCCTCAAAATCTCTTCCCATTTCATTCAATCGCTCATGGAGTTTTTTAAAATTTTCTTTTTTAATTCGCTCTGGATTGTCACTTTCGGAGAATGGTTCTAAAAACCTGGTCCTATCCATAGGTGGCTTTGGAAACCCAAACCTGCAACAATCCTTGTTTTTTCGCCTCTTATAACATGTCTGAGAATGATTATGAAGTTGATAAGCAATTAGTTTTTTCATCACCCCTTCGTCGTTTCTTTCACATGTTATGAATCTATCAATAAAATTGGTGCATTCCACAACAGTATTAGGATCATCAAGATTCAGTTTTGGAGCGTCCTTCATCCATAATAGCGAGTGCAAATGAGGCGAGCCACGCATTTGAAATTCCAGTCTTGAGAAATAATCAGTAACCTTCACGTCTTCAAAGACCCCATTAACTTTAAGCAACATATGATTATACAATGCTCGATACCGGTGGTCAAAATGCCTCATGCATGTCACAGGGTCTCGTCTGATCAAATCACAAACGTCACTGTAAGGCAACTCGGAAGCCTCTTCCTCGGAAATATCTCGTTTTTCCAGGATCTTGACTAGCATAACAATAAGTTCAGTCCATTTTGTTTCAGCAGCTGACAACGTTTGAAAAAATGTACACGTTCCAAGTGTTCTGACCATAGCAACGACTTCTTTTGTTTTTTGTTGCCAGTAAGGTGGGGAACAGCGGATTTCCTTAAACACAGAATACCCTTCGTCCTTATTAATAATTGACTCCAAACAACCAGGTATTCGTACTTCACCTGCAGTCATCGTAGTGTTTCCTGGCGTTTTGCGCAGAAATATTTGTAAAGCGTTGAAGATCTTTTCAATTCTAGATTTGTTATATGCGTAGAAGATATGTTCAACAGTGAACGCCGGGCGATCATACATTCTTAACTCAGCTTTTTTTTAAGTCAGTGTAAGTTAGCCGCAGATCGCTTTTAAATTCCCGAAGTTGACCACCGTATATTTTTGGAAATGAAAGCTCTTCAGCGCGTAAGTCCTGATAGAAAGATCTGGGGGAGTGCCCCTGGCCAGGAGCTATCCGTATGCCTTTTGTTAAAGAATCTTTGTCGTAAAATATAAATGACTCCTCACACGGGAACGTTGGGGACTCTGAAATGTTATCGTGTACAGTTTTTAATTTTTATATATTGACATTTTTTAATAGATAAATAAAGACATTGTACTACCTTCTTCTGGATCCACTTCAATATCAGGAACTTCGGCAGTGTCTGAAAATAAGTTACATCATAATATGCGCTTTATTCATTATTCACATTCACTTACATTATTTAAATTTAATTATTTTGTTGATTTCTACGCCATACCGTTTTCTGTTGATTCGGTGATTTCTTCATTTTCAGTTGTAGCAAAATGTTGAACCTCACGTGTTTTAAGTCAAAAAAAATTTAGTTAGTCTTAATTTTAATTAATTGTCATATTGGAAAAGTCTGTGTATAACTGATGGGTACCAGTTTTTACCTTCAGAAGATGAAATCCAGTTATTTGAAAGCACAACGTTTTCCTTCAAATATGCTGGAGTGTTTGCCATATATCTTGCAGCTTGGTATATTTTGTATGGTCTAACTTTCTCACACATGTATGGTGTTACATCTCTAATACGACGCATTAGCTGTACTTCCACAACTGATGCTTCATTCATTTGCCGAGGTATGACTTTTGCACAGACATCCAAGTCATTTTCAATATTTATGACACACCCCCTTAAACTTGCTTGACGCTCTGTTCCTACAAGTTTTATTTTTGTGAACGGTAGTCTTAACGCAATGCATCTTTCCTCTAAAGCTGATAAATCAGTAAGTCCATTTGACAATGCCAGACGGGGAACTCTACTCAGTTTTACATTTTCTTTGCACGTTCGACATAGTTGATGCTTTTCCTGCGTGTAACATAACACTTTATTCCTAATTTCATCTGTAACTCCCCAATTTATAAAATGCTGATCAGTCACATATGAAACTGACTCCTTATACCAGAGACCACCGCAGCAAGAACAAATGTAAACTGGAGCAGCTCGTTTTTTCTCTTGATAATCTTTACTTAATTGATCGTATGATTTTGAAAATAAAGCTCTCGCTAGGCCCCTTAACCTAGCTGCTTGATTTTCTTTTTCCCTTCGGGAAGGACTACAACGGGCTGAGCTACGTTTTAACGTATTTAAAGCTTGTTCTCTTTGACGAACTTCTGGTAATGCCCGTTTATATCGACGGGAAGCTGTGTCTTGTTGTTGCTCCCGTTGTCGAACTTCCGCAATCGTCCGCTTAGAACGCCGTAAGATTCTATCAGCTTCTTGCTCCTTTTGACGAACCCCTGCATCTAATCGTTTAGATCGACGAGAAGCTGTATTCTGTTGTTGCTCCTTTTGACGAATCTCTGCATCTAATCGTTTAGATCGACGAGAAGCTGTATTTTGTTCTTGCTCCTTTCGACGAATCTCTGCATCTAATCGTTTAGATCGACGAAAAGCAGTATCTTGTTGTTGCTCGCGTTCACGAACTTCTGCAACCACTCGCTTTGAACGCCGTAAGATTGTATCACGTTCTTGTTCTAATTGCCTTACCTCTTCATTTTCTCGTCGCAACCGATGGGCGGCTGCGTCCTTCTCTCTTTCGGTTTGTCTAAAATCTGCATCGTCCCTTTTTTTGCGCTTTCTCTCTCGGTCAACCTTTAAACGCTGGCTGTCGCTTTTCCTCCTTTTCGGCATTTCACATGAAATATGTTATGTGGTATTTTTTACGAAAACACAGCTGCTGTTTGTTGTTATGCAGACCAGATACACTGAACCAAAAACGGTTTTGTGTGAGTCATAAAATCTTTTACTGTAATTTTTCAGTCCATTTAAAGATTCCAGGAACACGTAAAAGTACAGAAAATGTGTTTGGTGACAAATAGAGAATGATATCGCTAAATGTAGTATCCAACTCACCAGCTAAGTAAATCAGGAACAAGTAAAAGTTCAGAATATATGTTTGGTGTCAAACAGAGAATGATATCGCTAAATGTAGTATCCAACTCAGCAGCTTAGTAAATTAGGAACAAGTAAAAGTTCCGAATATATGTTTGTTGTCAAACAGAGAATGATATCGCTAAATGTAGTATCCAACTCACCAGCTAAGTAAAGCAGGAACAAGTAAAAGTTCAAAATATATGTTTGGTGTCAAACAGAGGATGATATCACTAAATGTAGTTACCTACACACTATAAAGGGCTACAGGATCACGTCAAATGTAGCATTTGTGACCTTAAAAATACGCCGGTAATTCAAAAATTTAAAGCCAAAGTCTCGCGTCATCAATAAAATTTAAACGGTATATGTAGTATTCTTGACCAACGAAGGACGTTGGTAACTTCATAAAATTTAAAGCCAAAGTCTCGCGTCATCAATAAAATTTAAACGGTAAATGTAGTATGCTTGACCAACGAAGGGCGTTGGTAAATTCATAAAGTAAATGTAATAGCTTCGCGTCATCAATAAAATTTAAACGGTATATGTAGTATTCTTACCAACGAAGGACGTTGGTAACTTCATAAAAGTAAAGTAATAGCTTTGCGTCTTCAATAAAATTTAAACGGTATATGTAGTATTCTTGACCAAGGAAGGGCGTGGGTAACTTCATAAAAGTAATAGCTTCGCGTCATCAATAAAATTTAAACGGTAAATGTAGTATGCTTGACCAAGGAAGGGCGTGGGTAACTTCATAAAAGTGAAAGTAATAGCTTCACGTCATCAATAAAATTTAAACGGTAAATATAGTATTCTTGACCAAATAAATACGTTGGCAACTTTATAAAAGTAATAGTTTCGTGTAATCAATAAAATTTAAACGGTAAATACAGTAATCTTGACCAACGAAGGGCTTTGGTAACTTCGTAAAAGTAAAAGTAAAAGCTTCGCGTCATCAATAAAATTTAAACGGTAAATGTAGTATGCTTGACCAACGAAGGGCTTTGGTAACTTCATAAAAGTAAATGTAATAGCTTCGCGTCATCAATAAAATTTAAACGGTAAATGTAGTATTCTTGACCAAGGAAGGGCGTTGGTAAATTCATAAAAGTAAAAGTAATAGCTTCGCGTCATCAATAAAATTTAAACGGTAAATGTAGTATACTTGACCAAGGAAGGGCGTGGGTAACTTCATAAAAGTAAAAGTAATAGCTTTGCCTCATCAATAAAATTTAAACGGTAAATATAGTGTTCTTGACCAAATAAATACGTTGGCAACTTTATAAAAGTAATAGTTTCGTGTCATCAATAAAATTTAAACGGTAAATACAGTAATCTTGACCAAAGAAGGGCTTTGGTAACTTCGTAAAAGTAAAAGCTTCGCGTCATCAATAAAATTTAAACGGTAAATATAGTATTCTTGACCATCGAAGGGCGTTGGTAACTTCATAAAAGTAAAAGTAATAGCTTTGCGTCATCAATAAAATTTAAACGGTAAATGTAGTATTCTTGACCAAGGAAGGGCGTTGGTAAATTCATAAAAGTAAAAGTAATAGCTTCGCGTCATCAATAAAATTGAAACGGTAAATGTAGTATACTTGACCAAGGAAGGGCGTGGGTAACTTCATAAAATTTAAAGCCAAAGTCTCGCGTCATCAATAAAATTTAAACGGTATATGTAGAATTCTTGACCAACGAAGGACGTTGGTAACTTCATAAAATTTAAAGCCAAAGTCTCGCGTCATCAATAAAATTTATACGGTAAATGTAGTATGCTTGACCAACGAAGGGCGTTGGTAAATTCATAAAGTAAATGTAATAGCTTCGCGTCATCAATAAAATTTAAACGGTATATGTAGTATTCTTACCAACGAAGGACGTTGGTAACTTCATAAAAGTAAAAGTAATAGCTTTGCGTCATCAATAAAATTTAAACGGTATATGTAGTATTCTTGACCAAGGAAGGGCGTGGGTAACTTCATAAAAGTAATAGCTTCGCGTCATCAATAAAATTTAAACGGTAAATGTAGTATGCTTGACCAAGGAAGGGCGTGGGTAACTTCATAAAAGTGAAAGTAATAGCTTCACGTCATCAATAAAATTTAAACGGTAAATATAGTATTCTTGACCAAATAAATACGTTGGCAACTTTATAAAAGTAATAGTTTTGTGTCATCAATAAAATTTAAACGGTAAATACGGTAATCTTGACCAACGAAGGGCTTTGGTAACTTCGTAAAAGTAAAAGTAAAAGCTTCGCGTCATCAATAAAATTTAAACGGTAAATGTAGTATGCTTGACCAACGAAGGGCTTTGGTAACTTCATAAAAGTAAATGTAATAGCTTCGCGTCATCAATAAAATTTAAACGGTAAATATAGTATTCTTGACCAACGAAGGGCGTTGGTAACTTCATAAAAGTAAAAGTAATAGCTTTGCGTCATCAATAAAATTTAAACGGTAAATGTAGTATTCTTGACCAAGGAAGGGCGTTGGTAAATTCATAAAAGTAAAAGTAATAGCTTCGCGTCATCAATAAAATTTAAACGGTAAATGTAGTATTCTTGACCAAGGAAGGGCGTGGGTAACTTCATAAAAGTAAAAGTAATAGCTTTGCCTCATCAATAAAATTTAAACGGTAAATATAGTATTCTTGACCAAATAAATACGTTGGCAACTTTATAAAAGTAATAGTTTCTTGTCATCAATAAAATTTAAACGGTAAATACAGTAATCTTGACCAACGAAGGGCTTTGGTAACTTCGTAAAAGTAAAAGTAAAAGCTTCGCGTCATCAATAAAATTTAAACGGTAAATATAGTATTCTTGACCATCGAAGGGCGTTGGTAACTTCATAAAAGTAAAAGTAATAGCTTTGCGTCATCAATAAAATTTAAACGGTAAATGTAGTTGTTTGGAACGGAGAAGCTATTTCTTTGTTTGGGCCTTCAGCCCTGTTGAGTTGTAAAAGTTCTTGTATATTTTTTGTTTCCGCCTATTTTAGCTGTTCACAAGCTAGCTGTATTTCGTAATATGTCAATAATACGTAGGAAATAATATTTAGTTGTGATGAACAGTCATTGCTCTCAGCCACTTCGGTGTATCGTTATTTTAGCCAATCCTGAGTGCTTTTATTTCTACCAATGCTAGAATGCCATTTCATTTTAGTGACGCTTTCCAGTTTTTGGGCTTGTGGTACAAGAGAGAAGAAAGACGAGCCCACCAGAATCTCCCAAGAGTCAAGACAAGCAACACACACCAGCCTCTGTCGTCGTCGGTTTTATCAAGTCATTATTAGCTTGCAAGTACAGATTGACAAGTTTTAATGGGGAAAATTTAACTGATTAATTGACCAATTGTTTAATTCGTGTAATAAAATTACTTTTATTGACTATTTCTAACCCCAAAAATATCTACAAGTTGTGTTACTACGATCACATCATTTTTACCATCGTGCATCAAAAATTACAACACCACCGCCACCACCCACCACCGGCATGATACCTAGGTCACTGTGAACCTATTTCCGGCACAACCGATTTCAAAACACGGTTATTTCCATGGTCCTTCGAGCCGGATGCAGGTGCTTGACGGACATTACCAAGCGGAAGTGACCTCAGTGATAAGTTGTATTTTTTTTGTGAACTTTTTATTTTAATTCCTGACAAAACGCCCTGGAGGCAGACTAACTATTCAAGCTCGTCGCTGCAACAAACAGTACGTGGTGAAATAGTTCAAAGGTCACAGTGCAAGTTTGTGATTAGGGAATTTGTATTTTTTTTGTTGAAAGTTTATTTTAAATCCTGACAAGGAGCCCTGGAGGCAGACTAACTATTCAAGCTCGTCGCTGCAACGAACAGTACGTGGTGAATCAGTTAAAAGGTCACAGTGCAAGTTTGTGAGGAGGAGAAACTAGTTGAAACAAAAAATAGACAAAAACAGATGTGCTTACGTAACTAACTTTTGATTTTCGGATTTTTGTGGTTTAATTTCAAGTGCTACAGAGTAGGAGATTCCACCAGGATTCTAGAAGTATTGCAACATGGGTGACGAAAGAAAACGTGCCAATCTTCATCAGAAGTTAAAGGATCTGTGGACTAAGGTGACAGCCCACAGCAGCCACCCCATCAGATATGCGGAGGCTAAGGAGATGATGGTCACATTGGAGGAGTATTGGACAAAGTTCGAGAAGCTGCAAGCATCGCTTGAGGGTACCGCAACGGACGTCAGCGCCCTTCAACTGCAGGAGGATGAGGGAAATAAAGTTGAAACAACTTTTCGAAATGTCAGGGGAGAATTAAGGGTGATTGTGGAGACATTATCAGCAGCATCCAGCACTACCACCACCTCATCATCATCAACATCAGCCAAAATCAAGCTACCAACTATTTCATTGCCATCATTTAATGGAAGTTATGCGGATTGGACATCATTTAAGGACCTTTTTGTGGCAGCAGTGGCAAACAACAAGGACCTTACCGGTGCACAAAAGTTGCAGTATTTAAAAGGGCCTCTCAAGGGGGAGCCGTTAGGCTTGGTGGAATACCTCACAGCTACCGACCAAAATTACACAGAGGCTTGGAAGACTCTCGAGGAAAGGTATAATAATACAAGGGAGATTATTAGGTCTCATGGCTTTAAATTATTGGACTTTAAGCCACTTAAAATAGAGAATGCCAACGAGCTGCAGAGCCTGGTAGACAACACAGTAAAGTGCCTACGTTCATTAAAGGCGCTGGGATGCTCTACTGACGAGTGGGACGACCTGGTGGTGCTCATCGTCGAGAAGAAACTTGATCCCAACACCAGAAGAGAATGGGCGAAAACACTTACTGGTACTACCCGGGTGAAACTGGAGGAGTTAACGAAATTCGTCAACGGTCACATCCGTGGACTTCAAGCTGCAAATGGAGGAAATCAGTCATCAGAAAAAAGAGGAGAAAAGCAAGTTCGTGTTAATCATGCAGCAGCAGAGTCAGTCAACTGCCCATCATGTGGAGGGGGACATACACTAACAGAGTGTAAGGATTTTAAAGAAAAGGGGCCTGCGGAGAGGAGTGCAATTGTGAAGCGGGCAAGGTTATGCTTCAACTGCTTGAAGCCTGATCATATGCTTAAATCCTGCCCATCCCCCAGGAAGTGTAAAAAGTGTGGATACAAGCATCACACAATGCTACATGAAGACAAAACGAAAAACGCCTCAACAACAAATGAAGAAAGGACTGTGCAGAGTAATCACGCAGCGGAGGAGGATGCGGAGGGGGTTATCATGACGGCGATGACGTTAATCCCAGATAAGACAGGAAGGTACCAGCCATGTCGGGCGTTGATAGATCCTGCCTCACAAGCCAACTTTATGTCAACTCGGTTTGCTGACCTGCTCGGACTCACTCGCGAATCTAGCAGTGTGAAGGTGACTGGGATTGGGGAAACTAAAGCTGGGCGACCAAGGGGGGAAGTTAACTGTACCGTTTACAGTAGACTTAATCAACACTCACTGGTGGTAAAGAAGCTGTATGTGATGGATAAGGTTACGGGAACCCTACCAGCAGTACAGTGCGAAGAAAATTGGAAACACCTGGAGGGACTAGCACTTGCAGATCCACGGTGGCACAAACCTGGACAAGTGGACATCCTGCTGGGGGTTAAAACTTATCACAAGATTTTGTTATGGCGTAGGATTCTGGGACCAGATGACGACGCACCAGTAGCGTGGGAGACAATTTTTGGTTGGGGGATATCAGGTGCTTGTCCAGCAGAGGCAACACAGAAGCTGACTTCTTACCACATCACAGTCGACCGCCGAGATGAGCAACTTAAGAAGTTTTGGGAGGTAGAGGAGCCACCAAAGCAGAGAATTCTTACAGTTGAAGAAAAGAAATGTGAAGAGCACTTCGTGAAAACATATTATCGTGATGAAAGTGGACGGTTCAATGTACGTGTGCCATTTGCTGAGGACAAAAAGGGGCTTTTAGGAAGGTCAAAGGACATTGCTCTAAAAAGACTACAGCAAGTGGAGAGACGACTACAGAGGAAACCTGAACTTCAACAACAGTATTTGGATTTCATGAAGGAGTATGAAGAGTTAGGACACATGACTCGAGTTCCTGCAAAAGAGTGTGGGGAAAGGGTTGGGGTGACTAATTACCTGTGCCACCACTTCGTAACAAATGAAAGCAGCAGCACTACCAAGCTTAGGGTAGTGTTTGATGGTTCAGCAGCAACGACTTCGGGGATTTCATTCAATGATACCATGCTGGTTGGGGCTACACTTCAAGACGATCTGTATGATCTACTACTGCGCTTCCGTATCCACGCAGTAGTAATCAAGGCTGACGTTGCCAAGATGTTTAGAAATTTCAATTTACACCTTGACGACGCCAACTTTCATAGGATTTTGTGGAGAGAGATGCCCAGTCAACCAGTCATTGAGTATATGCTAAAAACGGTCACCTATGGCACAGCATATGCACCCAACGTGGCAACAAGGTGTATGCAGCAACTAGGAAAGGATTGTAAATCAGAATATCCGCTGGCGTCTCACGTTTTACTTAATGATGCCTTCGTAGATGACGTTTTATCGGGGACACAGACGCCAGCTGACGCCATCAAATTATTCGAAGAATTGAGGAAGGCGACAGCCACAGCGAGATTGGACCTTAGAAAATGGACGAGTAACAGCAAGGCGGTGCTTGATGCCATCCCAGAGGAGCTTAGAGAAACTAAGCAACTTGTGTTCGAGGATAAGGAGTTGGTGAAGGCGCTTGGCGTTCAGTGGCATCCCTCATCCGACAACTTCAAGTTTAAGGTTCCTGACTTTGGGGGTAACGTGAGCACGAAGAGAAACCTACTCTCAGATTTGGCAAAAGTGTTTGATCCCTTGGGGCTCATTGGGTGTGTGACATTAAGAGGAAAGTTCCTACTTCAAGAGTCGTGGAGGTTAAATATGGGATGGGATGAGCAAGTTCCTGTGGATGTTCAAGATAGATGGGAAGAGTACAAAACGGACTTGGGGCATCTGACGGAGTTGTCCATACCACGGAGAATTACGGTGGATGGAGTGGAACGACAGGAACTCCACGGTTTCTGTGATAGTAGTGAGCGGGGGTATGGGGCAATCATATACCTCCGGAGCATCCTTCCTAACGGTGATGTCCATGTGTCGTTCATCACAAGCAAGACACGGGTTAGCCCAGTAAAACAAGTTACATTGCCTCGGCTGGAGTTGTGTGGAGCTGTCCTGTTAGCAGAGTTGGTGGTACACGTGAAGGAGTGCCTTAAGTTAGACGCTGATTTGCATCTTTGGAGTGACTCTACAATCGCTCTTACCTGGATAGCAGCATCACCTCGTCGCTGGAAGACTTTTGTGGCAAACAGAGTTGCTACAATCCAAGAGTTGACGCCGATTTCCTCATGGAGACATGTAGCGGGGAGTGAGAATCCTGCTGACTTGGCATCGCGAGGGCTGTCTGTCTCGGAGTTGCTGAGTTGTGACCTGTGGTGGAGAGGACCGACGTGGTTATCAGAA